>APFE031145810.1:112988-218870 GCA_000404065.3 Pinus taeda
GTGAATGAGAGTGTTGTGTGCGTTAGCACTTCTGATAACAGAGGCAGGTGTTGGACGTCCCCATCAGGAGGATAGGGTCCTGGTCCTCTAACAGAAGAACATCCATTATTTCATTTCTCATATTTGTAATTCTAATTCGTTGTTTTCATCTTAAAGTACTGTAATGATATAACATAGTATGCTACAACTTTTTGATGCTTTTCGGGTTTTGAGTACATACAGTACGCATTGCCTTTGAAATAAAAGGACTTTCCCTGGTCGATAATTAATGTGGCACTTGAATGTTAATTCACAACAATTCAACTAGCCAACACCCATGACCTTTATTGTCACTAGTTGAATGTTTATCACCAACATGATTGCCAGTGGCTAATGACAAAGGTCGATGTGAACCTGTAGACCACACTTATAAGACCTTGGGAATACCAGGACAATTCCGAAGAAGGTGGTCACCCTTACATAACATGCAAGGGAATTTTACTTTCTGAGGCTGGTTGGATGATTTTCCTACATCATTTTCATCCATAGAAATGACTACTTGGTTGCCCCCTTGCTTATTTTGCTTCTTCTTCTTTGTCCTCTTCTTCTTCTTCTTAGCTTCCTGGTTACTAGAATCTAGACATTCACCAAGCTAAGAGGAAGAACGAGGTGAACAAATAGGCGAAGAAGGGAAGCGATCAAATTTAGGATCAACATGAGGTTGATGTTGTTCAGGTGGAGGAGAACTTTGTTGAAAATCAATTTGGACACTTAGAACCACCGAGGTTGAAAATAACCAAATTGGTAGACCAATGCTCAATCTAGGAAGGGACAATGTCACCATATAGGGAGCACCAGTATTTCCGAAAGAAGGAAAATAACTAAGATTCCCATCAGAGGGGTTTCCTTGAGTGATAGACTTAGGAAATGTTCCTTTTAGTATCAACCTAAGATCTACTAAGGAGTATTTGCACAGGAAGGATGTTTTTCTATGGTTAATAAATTTATTTTAGAATTTGAAACAAAAATTTGGCCTTTTCATGTTTTAAGAGTCGAGAAAAATATGAAAAGGTGACTCTAGTCTCTTTCATTGGTTCAGTGAGATTGAAAGGACAATTTCTCAATGATATTTTAAGATTTAAGGAGTCATAAAAGATCGAAATGACTACTTAGGATACTCTAGGAAAAAGGGATTACCAAGTAACTATGAACTGCAATATACACCTCAGCAAATAAATTTATCAAGGGCTTGACATACATGTAGGAAATATCCCCAAATTTTGTGTTCGGTGTATCACGTTTATAGGGCAGCAAAATCGACTTCGTATGGATAAAGTTTTGCAACCTATGAGGGTCTCCCTTTATATACTTGATGGTACAAGGAGCACAAGTCCATGCTAGCACTATCTAATGCTAAAGCAAATGACAACTGCTAAGTTTTAATTATGCTAGAACACATCTATAGCCTAGACCACTAAGTATGAAGCATTAATGTTTCAAATTCTCCTTAGATTAATTGATAGATTTTAGAGTTAATCTTGCAATTATCTTTTAGTTTTAAGGCTCAACATGATGTCACCTGAACATCTAAGATGCAACTATAGAAAAATAAAACTTTTGTTTCTTTGAAAGCTAGACTAACAAAGGGAAGAAATTGCAATCAATATTGCATCAAACAAAATGCATCATGCAAAATTCCTTCTAGTAACTTTCATTTTTGTCTTCCAAACGCAATGCCAAAAGTAAATAATATTTTCACTTTTCACTATCCTAAATGCAACCTTTTGAAAACAAAATGATTTTGACTTTACAAATATGCACTTATATGAATTATTCTCTTATTTTCGTTTTGAAATATTTGATGCAACTAATGCAATATTTAGCTTTCAATCATCGAAAAATGTGATATATTCTCAATGATGAATCTCAAACAATAACTTCTCAATGCAACTAATCTAATGCATTTTCATGAAAAGTAAATTTTGAAATACAAGCTAAAACATATGTAAAACGTTGTTTTGAATGATTCTACAGAAAACAATGCTTAATCAATCAACAAAAAAAACATCTCAATGACACAAACAAGCAAAAAATGATGACCAATTGACCAAAAAACGTAGAACTCAGTCAGATTTCACTTTGAAGCCAATGAGACAAATTTTGCAAATTAATTAAGGAAATCAATTAAAAAACTAACAAATCCAAGCATACAGGATGGGAAAAGACCTTACAGGCCAAGATGCACTGGATTCTTAAGAGGAAAGCTAAAACATTCTCACATTTAAGGATAACTACTTTATAAACACAAACCCATGATTGTCGCTAATTTGCATAGGCAAACTCGCGATGGAATCACTACTTTGTAGAGCAAAAGTAGTGATGATTTCACAGCGACCGAATAATGAAGAAGGAAAAAATTAATCGCGATTGTAAAGTTAAAAACCCCGATCCCATCACGACTGTTAAGGCTAAACCTGTGATATGTGAGGAATATGGGAAAAAATAAAAGTATTCCAACAAACAATCCATACTTATTACTCTAAGGTAGTAATCAGTGATGGTATAAACCCTGACTGATGCAAAAAAGCCGAAAAATCGACGATTGGTCAAACTAGTCAAAATATCAGGGTGAAGGATTGGATGGAAAGGATCATAGGCTCCCCAGTAGACTCATCATTTTTTTGGCAAGTTTAATCCTCTTTGTGGATGGAGAGGATCCCTCTAGCCCAATGAGTGGGTCTAACAACTAAAGTGAGAATCAGTTAGACATCTTCCTAGGTTGTAATTGAAAAGAAGAATGAAGGAGATGACCTACCTCGTTCTGATGATATTCTGATTACCTTTGTTGAGCACCTTGAACCACTTGTGTTACAGACTTGTTCATGCTTCTCTCAGTGTTTATGTACTTTCACAGGTGATCAAGAGACAACAAAGCATGAAAAAACCAATAGAAAATCCAATAACAACCTACTTTACTGATCAAGGAATGTAAAGCTAACTAATACATGAACATATATATTTTGG
This sequence comes from Pinus taeda, assembly GCA_000404065.3. Classification (NCBI taxonomy): domain Eukaryota; kingdom Viridiplantae; phylum Streptophyta; class Pinopsida; order Pinales; family Pinaceae; genus Pinus; species Pinus taeda. The sequence goes on from APFE031145810.1 coordinate 115,992, forward strand.
GAAGATGAACCAACAGTTGTATATTATTAGGAAATAAAGGGAAGCTTACAACCGAACGCTTGATGTTGAAAGGCTCTCCTTGAGTGGTAATCCAAGTCCAAGCCAAAGAACTCTCCAAGCACTCCTTCTCCAAGTCGAATGAATAGCCTCTAGGCACAATCTTAACATAAGGGTGCAAATAGAAATAGGCCAACCATTTTTGAATGGGAAATGATGAATATATAGGCTAGGAAAGTGATTTAGGATCTCTCCAAACATAGGATTAGGTCCTCATCTCATGGAGGTAGTTCATAGGGATAAGACCAATAGGCCAAGTTGGGAGAATTCGACCTCATCTATGCCAAACAACCTCTGGCTCGCCGCTCTGGAAGCTTCTAAATCACGAAGCTTCTCAACATGTTTGGGAAAATTTCCTTTCTGGGGATCATTGTGGGTATACAAGGGAACTGAGTGATTCCATCGTCGGTCAAGCATGATGCAACAAGAAACCATCGCGGTTTTTAACCTCATAATATAAATTAGTCTCAAAATCAGGGTTATAGAGCTATTTCTTCAAGGGAAAGCTTAAGGAAATTCAATCAATGTTATAGGGAGGATATGAGCTGTATATCTAAATAAGTACACTGCATGATGGTCATGTTCTAGGTACTTCAGGGTATGTCACTGAGAAGTGCAAGAGGTGTGACCAAATGCCATGTAACACCTCCCAAACTATAGGTGTGAAAATAGGAAGGTCAACTTCTAAGTAGCTTAAATTTTGCATATGGGTTCAAATTGATGCACTTCTTGCACCGCTGAAAATATAACTATGTGTATAATAGCATGAGAATGTGTGGCACTAAAGAGACACATTTTTACTTGCAAAAAAGTTTTTTAATGCCTCAACTCGCTCCCGGAAGGTTTTAGACTTGGTTTCGCCAAACTGGGTCCCGCAGTAAAAATGGTCCTGTAAGTTGATTCCTCAACTTTTTCCACTCCAAATTCATCGAGATGGATGAAAAACAATATAATGATCCAATTTGGATCACTCCTCCCCATTTTTGGAGGCTTTTGGTCCCCAAAATATTTTACTAAATGAGGTGAGGAAATTTTTCCTCCACCTTCTCTCTCATGTAGCATTTAACTTTGCCTAGAAGCTATCCCTTCAACCCAATCTACCAGATATCATGCTCCCCTATCTTGTAGTTATGGACCTCTTATGAAAAATGGTATCATTTGTTAACTCTTCTCATGTGACTGGTACGAAATACTCCATAGAAGGTAGGACTTGTTCCCCTTCCTGATCTAGAATGGAAGACTCATAGAGTTTCAAATTATATACATTCACAACTAAGTAAATGTGCATATATGGTCGTAAACTGAGCCGATAAGCATTATCACCCACCTTTTCCACTATCTCAAAGGAATGATACCATAGAGCCTTGATTTTCTTACTAGGCCCCTGCAACCTTTCCTTGTTCAAATGTAGGCATACTCTTTCTCCCACCTTGAATGATTTCTCTGTTCTGTGTTGATTGTGCCTGACCTTCTACTCCTCCAGCAACTTTTGCAGTGTTTCTTCTACCTATAGATGGATATGCCTGATTTTATCTATTAAATTTTCAGCCCTCAAAGCATCCCCTATGAGATCTCCCCTCACTCCTCCTTGCTGCCCATATGCAATATCCAAATCTGAAGGTGGAAAATATACAAAACAAGTCACAAATGAGGACTTTCTTATAGAAGTATGGACTAATCTATTACAATAATGTTTTATATATACCATATTTTCATCCCAGGGCTTCAGATTCTTATGGTTGTATCCCCTCAGAAGCTGCACCAATTCCTGTTGACTACTTTTATCTACCCATTTATCTGTGGATGGCATGATGTAGATCTCTTCAATTTTGTGTCCATCATCTCCCACAATGTAGTCCAAAATGCACTGAGAAATATTATGTCCCTGTCTGAAGTGATGCTCCTTAGTATCCGAAAGTGCACCCGTACCTGTCCAAAGAACAAGTTTGTTGCTTCTTGTTCACTGGTGGTCTTTTCAAAATGCATCAGAACGCACATCTTTCTAAACCTGTCAAGTACTACAAACAAGTAGTCATGTCCCTTCGTGGTTTTCGGTAAACCTCTCACAAAATCCATGGAAATTATTTCCCAAGGACAATTAGATATAGGTTAGGGATAACATTGACCTTCTTTCCTATTGATAGGTATGCTGGTATAATAGAGCGTGCATCCCCTTATGAACCTAGCTACTTGGTCTATAATATTGGGCCAATAGACATACCTTCGCAAATCAGCCATGGTCTTCCCTACACCAAATTGCCCTACAACCTTGGAGGTGTAAGCCTCTCTAATCAGCTGCAAATTCCCACCCTTAAGAAAACATAGTGTATCCAACATGTAGAGTAATCCTTCCTAGAGAGGGTAGTCAACGTTGTTGTGCCATCGTGCACATGACTCTGACTCTGCAACTACTAGTATACCTCCTTGAAGTACTCATCTTCTGAATATGCCTCTCTATATGCATCATGGGTGAATAGATCCATGTGAATAAGAGCCATGAAAGTTGTAATATTTTATGTCGGTGGCCTTGAATGCATATCAACCTGGTATTCTTAGAGGAGGGGCAATACTGAGAGCTAGGGTTTGCAACAGAAGAGCAGTGTGGAGCACCATGGAGAGGCCAGAGGGGGGAAGTTCCACTCCCTCCTATAGTCAGGTAGTATCTAATTGATTCAAGAAACCTCTGTAGGTGGAAACAGGGGATTCAAAAGAAGGGAAATAGGAAAACAGAGGCACATAGGGGCAGGAAAATACGCAGGAAGAAGCTAGTAGAGAAAAATGAATAGAAGGAGAGAATCAGAAAGCTAACACCAGAAAGTGGACTAGACCTTATAAGCCTAAGGTAACCATCATACCGCGAGTGGTGTTAAGTGATCCAGTGCTACAGACACATCGGGAACACATGGCAACTTATGCAGTCATTTGTAAATTCATGGGGTTATGGCCAACAGAGAAGGCCTGATAGGCATGGATGAAGAATCATTGGAAACCTAAGGGGGATATTGATCTACACCTTGGATCCAAGGGTTTCTTCACTGTAGTTTTTGCAAGTATTGAGGATAAAGATAGGTTGTTTGAAGGAGGGCGCTACTTCTATGTAGCTGCAGGCCTCTATATGTGACCTTGTGTAATGAATTTTGTCCCAGAGCATGAGACATTCACATTTGTCTTGGTGTGGGTAAGGTTCTACTCCCTACCATTGGATTATTGGCAACCAGAATCATTGAAAGTAGTAGGAAATAAACTGGGGAATTTTGTTAAAATATAAGAAGCCATTGTGCGAGGGAAGTATACCTCCTTTGCTCATATATACATAGAAATGGACCTCTCTGGAGCACTACCAGATGAAGTAATTGTGAAATTCTTTGATGAAGAATGGGTGCAAGCGGTGGACTATGAGCATGTCCCTTTTAGATGCTGCAAATGCCATTAACATGGAATCTTTTTAGAGATTACCCCTTAAACAAAATGGAGAATAGGACTAAAGCTACCTCAAGAAAAGAAACTCAAAGATTTAAAAAAGTGGGGAATAAAGGTAAAGGAGTGAGAAGGTACCAAAAAAATCAATGAGGAAAAGAAGTTGAATCAGAATAGGTACAAGGTATTAGCAAAAGAAGAGGAGCAAGATAAAGCAAACCAGGCTCTAGAGGACAACCCTGTAGAGAAGAAAAAGGAAGATAGCATGGAAGATACACATGAAAAAAACCATCGAAAGGAGGATCTAGTGAACACTATGTAACTAGACAGGGACCAAGAGATGACCCCTAGCGAGGTGGGAACAGAGGATCATGAACTGCAAGATATTCTTGATAGGGAGCATCTAGATCTTGAAAAGTTTCTGGAGCAAGGAACTACCAAAGGAATGGATTCGCTACCACAAGAGGAGTTCAATAGAGTGAAATATCTATTCCTATGGAGAATCCAAGTGAAAGGTTTGAGATTCAAAAGAAACCATGATAGTCAGAACAACGAAGGGGTGAAAACAATGAAGGAAACGTCGGGACTAGCTCCTAGGAACCCAAGCAGGAAAAGACGTAGGAAGAAACAGAATGAGTTGTAGCTAGAGTGTGGAAAACTTATGATTGACTCAGGTAAGATGAAAGACCTAAATATTTACTCATTTAAAAATATTTCTTCATGAAGCTCACCACATGGAATATTAGGGGTCTAGGAAGTAAAAAGAAACAAAGAAATCTCAGCAATAGAATGAAAGAGGAAAAAATAGATATGGTTTCCATCCAGGAAACAAAATGTTAAGTTGGAAAAATAAGAGAAATACATGGCAAATGGTTGATTAAATATGAATATCTAGAAGTTAAAGAAAATAAAACAACAGGAGGAATTCTTACACTTTGGAACCCTCTGAAACTAGGAACCATTGATGCTAAAGCATCCAGAAAGTACCGTTCAATGGTTATTCAACCTTTGGGGGACAAGGAAGTTTATTTGACCACAAATGTTTATGGTCCATAGAAGCGTGAAGACAAAATCAGGCTTCTTACCTCACTTGAGGATCTAAGAAACAAACATTTGGACATCCCCTGCATTTTGGGAGGGGAATTTAACATGATCAGATCCCTTTCATAAAAAAAAGGTGGAACAAGATCACTAGGCAGAGATTCCATAGAGTTTCAAAATTTTATAAACAATATGAGGCTAGTAGACACAGAGACAAGTAATGGAATCTTTACTTGGAATAATAAAAGGGGAGGAGAGTCCCAGGTGGCATCAAAACTCGACAGATTTATCATCTCGGAGGACCTTATCCTTACAGGCCTTGACTTGTCAGCAAGGATACTCCCTTTTGGTGGCTCGGATCATTGACCTGTTCAAATTGAAGCATCCTTTATAGGAACTCCAAGAAACAAACATGTTAGGTCTGAAAACATTTTTCTCACCCATCCAGACTTTATCAACAATATTGAAAAATGGTGGATATAGGATATGCATGTTCAGGGCACTAAAATGTTCCTCGTGCATAAAATATTGAAACATATCATAGTCAGGCTTAAAGATTCGAATAAGAACCAATTTGGCAACATTTTTGAAGCCAAAAAAGTTGTTGAAAAGAGGCTTCATTATATTAAACAAATCCCCATCACAAATGGCTTCAATGGGGGAAGAAAGAAATAAGCTGAACACCATCAACAGGAATGGGAGGAATTATGCAAGCAAGACGAGCTATTTTGGAAATAGCAATCAAGGGTACAATGGTTAAAAGAAGAAGGGAACACAAGGTTTTTTCACAAATCCACCATGGATCACACGTCTCATAATAGGATCTCAATCATTAAAGAGGCTCAAGGAAAGCAACTCAATAACCGTAAAGAAATAGAAGCAACACTAGTTCAATAATTCCAAGTCATTGCCGAGGAACCTCTATTAGATAGATGACAATTCATCAGTGACTTTTCAAAGCACATTCCTAAGCTTGTGACAAAAGAAGACAATTACAATCTAAATAGGCATGTGAATGAAGAGGAGGTCAGTGAAGTCATCAAAGAGATGCAAAATGGTAAGGCGCCAGGTCCAAATGGTTTCAATGTTGACTTCTTCAAAGAATGTTTGGGAATTGTCAAGAGGGATATCCTCGATGTGGTGGAGGACTCGAGGAAAAATAGAATTGTTTTGAAAGCCCTTAATACCTCTTTCATGTCCTTGATCCCTAAGTAGGATAATGCTATGAAACCAGATAGATTCGGACCAATAGCATTATGCAATGTGGTGTACAAAATTATTTCCAAAATAATAGCCAACAGGCTTAAGCCTCTTCTTCCTACTCTCGTTTCACCGGAACAAACTGGGTATGTGGAAGGCAGGAAAATTCTCAACAACATCATTCAAGCTCACGAGCTGGTTCACACACTTAAGAGAAAGAGACAGGCAAGTATGATTATGCAACTTGAACAAGAAAAGGCTTATGATAAGCTAAGTTGGACTTACATCAGGAGAGTTTTGATAGCTTATGGCTTTGACCATAATTCGGTAGAATGTGTAATCGCCCTTGTAGCTACCTCGAGTTTTTCAATCCTGTTAAATGGCTTACAATCCAAACCCTTTAACCCTACGAGAGGTATCAGAAAAGGAGATCCAATCTCACCCTTCCTCTTTATTCTCATGATGGAAGGGCTTGGGAAAGCTATCAATTCGGCCAAAGTAGAAGGAAAAATCTAGGGTCTCAAACTTACCATGAATGGAGATGTCTTGACCCATCAACAATTTGTGGATGATACCATGCCGTAGGGTATACCTATGGTCAGAGAATCTCTAGCCTATAAACAAATCCTAAAAGACTTTGCAATGGTTGTAGGCATAGAGGTAAGCCTTACCAAATCAAAGATTTTCTTTTCTAACACTGACATTACTATTCAAAGAAATATATCTAGAATTCTATGCTTTCAAAGAGACTTGTTACCCTCCAAATATTTGGGAGTACCACTAATAGACAAACCCCTAACCAAGAGAGTTTGGGAACCAGTGACTAATAAGCTATAGGAAAAAATTTGGAAATGGAAAAATAGGTCTTTAAACTTAGTAGGTCGGCTAGTGCTCACAAAAAGTTGTCCTACAAACTATCCCCATTTTTATGTTTTCAGCCCTTCCATCTCCTAAAGGAGTCATGTAGCAATGTAGAAATATCTAAAGAGATTTTCTTTGGGGCAAAGGGGAAGAGAAAAGAAAATGGGTCTTGGTGGCTTGGGAGAAGATCTGTAAACCCAAGACACATGGAATTTTGGGACTGGATGATCCTGAAATGCTAAAAAACGTTTTGGGGGATAAACTAAGGTGGAGATGGCTAAAAAATTTAGCTTCCCCTTGGGCCCAAATCTAGAAACAGAAATATGCAATCAATCGGCAAGACAACGACCACATTAGAATGTTTGGGCTCATTAAAGGCTCTCACATATGGAACAAAGCTTGGGAGAATAAAGCCATTGTGCAGAAACACAGTTTCTAGGAAATAATAGATGGTAACCTTGCTTGGTTCTAGGAAGATAACTTGCAATAGGAACCTAAACTATTAAGAGAATAATTCGTCAATCTCAAGAAAAATATTGACAACAAAGGGTTACACATGGTAAATAACTTTTGGGATCAAGAACGAAGAGAAGAAAAATGGATATTATGGGAGAACTTGGTTTACAACGATGACTCCCCGTTAAAGGCATAACTAGAAGCTTTAATGGACATCTTGGAACAAAGAAAGATTTTGACATTGGCAGATTCAACCGAGCTGAGATGGGGCAATAACAATGAAGGTAATTTTAACCTCAAAGAGGCTAAGCGCATAGCCCGCAGAATTGACTACCCTAACCCTGTTGGGGTATGGAATGACCTTTGGCAGAACCAAAGTTCGATGAAAATCAAACTGTTCATGGTTAGTGTAGCATAAAAGTATTATGACCTAGGAAAATCTTAGGAAAAGAGAGGTACACAGTCCATCTAGATGTCAGCTATGTGAATTACAAGAAGAAATCATGGATCATCTACTCAACCTCTGCCCATTCACTTCTACCTTATGGAATCGGGTAGCTTCAATATTCAGACAAACAGATAGGGACTTGAGCAGCATTACCAACACTGAAGAAATGGAGGAAAGATTTCTCTCACAATGAAATAATCAACAAAGCTTGGTCATTAGCTCCAGGCTTTCTAATATGGGATCTCTGGAAAGAATGCAACAACAAAATATTCAAGAATAGAAAAGGTTCTCCCCAGAACATCATGGCTCAAATTTTAAGATAGCTCAAGGAGACAATAGGGACCCTCATTAAAAACCCCCCAAAGGACCAACCTAAAGATAAGGATGTACATATACTACGTAACTTGGGTCTTTAGGGTCTTACCCCACATGGAAAAAGAAAGAATGTAAGTCATATAATTATTGAAAATGATTTCTGGCAACCACCCCCTCAGGGATTTTTAAAATGCAATATAGATGGGGCCTCTAAAGGTAACTTGGGTATGGTGGGGTATGGAGGAGTAGTAAGAGATGGAAATGGTTACATAAAAACCATCTTTCATAGCTATTTGGGTAAAGCCACTAACAATATGGTAGAGCTTATGACCCTTGAGCAAAGTCTAGAAATCTTGAAGCACTTAAAATATTCATAATGCCATAATTGAAGTTGATTCCGAATCGATTATTAATTCAGTCAAGAAAATTTGCTATGGCTCTGCTCCAGATAAAGTCTCGAGAGATTGGTAGCTTCTGTAAGTTTATCAATGGATTCAATCTCACCTGCAGAACATGAGAACCCTTTGTTTTACTCATGTGTGTCGTACTGCCAATAAAGTAGCATGCATTCTAGCTAATGAACTTTGAAGGCATGCGATGGGCCAAGAGTAATAAAATTTATGATTGGATAGAGACACCCCAAGGCGGATTCAGGGAAGAATGTCTCAAACAAGTTAGCATGGATAGGGAGCTCTATCAAAATTTGGGAAACTAAAAGGATTTGACTAAAGGAAATAGGGGAATTTTGATATTTTATGGTGAAGTAGTGCATGGATAACTAGTCTTCGGGAGGGAATTTGCACCCTGAATTATTCATCTCCAAATTCATCGGGTGGTAGTCTTTTGGAACCAAGAACTCTTCATGATAACTAAATTTCCAAAAGAAGGATCAGCTTTGCCGGATGATGGTTTAACGTGCTTGCAGTTAGGCAGATTTGCTGCAACCCTAGGGATGTCGCAAGGCAACTTGCAAGGTGGTTACCGTGCTTGTGTGACTCGAACTTAACTTAAATGATGGCTTTATTTGACTTCAGGTCTAGGTGTGGCATTATTTTCTGTGCTTGATTCGCTTCAAGGTGGGGATTAGTGGATTTCGGGTGGAATACAAGCTCGAGGGTTATCCCCCCATTCGGACCTGAAATCCTTATAGAGTGACCCCTATTTCCTCATCAGGTCTGATTATAGATTTAAAGAGTTTGCTTGTTTTCGCCCCAATATGAGCCTCGTTGATCAGATCTCTGAAGGCGGATTGAATAGTCTTGGCTTTTGTTTGTATTATGAGGATCTTATAGTTATGTTTATGGGCCCTTGGCACAGTTTTTAAGCCTTTGGCTCGATGCCCTAGGATTTAAGTGGATAGTTAATTCTATGGACCACAGATCCTTTGGGACTGTTGTAATTTATGTAATTGGTTTTTATGATTAAATTAAATATAAGGTATGACTCTTGCTTCGGCCCAAAAAGAGAATGCATATCAACCAAATTGTTTGTTTTTCCCTTATTATACTTGAAAACCAAATGAAACTATTGTAAAAACCCCATCCACATGTAATGCCTGGTATGGTGTAGCTTACTCTAGAACTGCACATGTTGTAAGAGTTGGAGATATGTGTGGATTAATCTCTCCTTTCCCATCAGATAGTGCCTCCACTTCTTCATAGCTTTCACCATGGCATAGTGCTCCTTATCGTAGGTAGGGTAGTTAAGAACTGCCCCATCAAATACTTCAAAATGGTAGAAAATGGGCTTTCCTCCTTGCATCAAGACAACTCCCATAACATACCCTCTTGCATTTTCCTCCACTTTAAAGGGATTCTGGAAGTTTGGTAATGCCAAAACTGGTGCTTTACTGATTTTCTTCTTTAGCTCCTCGAAAGCCTTCTACTGGCCTTTTCCCCACTGGAAACTCTTGCCACTTGCTGTTATGGTGTGGAGTGGTGCTTCTACCCCTGAAAATCAAGCTATGAATTTCCTCAGGTATTGTGTTGCACCAATGAAACTCGTGACCTCAGAAACATCAGTAAGCACCTATCATTTCATGATGGGCTCTATCATGGAAGGATTTATCTTTAGCTCTCCTTGACTGATCACATACCATAGATACACCAAAGATAGTTGCACAAACTCACACTTCTTGAAATTTTCTAGTAGTTGGTGCTTCTTCAATGTTTCCAACACTTGTGTCAAATGTGAGATATCCTCCTCCCAGGTAACACTATATACTACTATATCATCTAGATAGAAAATAACAAATCAATCTATAAAAGGGTTTAGCATATCATTCATTAATCTCATAAACATAGTTGGTGCATTACATAGGCCAAATGGCATAACTAACCACTAATACAAACCTTGCTTAGTTTTGAAGGTGATCTTCCACGCATCTTGTTGTTTGACTCGAGCTGGTGATATCCAGACTTCAAGTCTATCTTGGTGAAATAATTTTCTTGTTGTAAAGGATCTAGCAGATCATCTATCATGGGGAGGGGGTTTCTATTTTTTGAGTGTGATTTTATTTAACACCTTGTAATCTATACACATCTGCCAAGTCACATCGTTCTTTGGAACAATGATGATGGGTGACCCACATGGTGATGTACTTGGTCGAATGACAACCTATTCCAGTACCTTCTGCAACTGTTTCTTCGCCTCACTTGATTCTATAATAGACTACCTATACAACCCAATATTTGGGAATGTGGAGTCTGGAAATAGTTGGATCTCATGCTCCACTTCTCTCTTAAGTGGTAACCCTTTAGGCTCTTGGAACACATCCTCATATGCATATAACAACTACTCCAATTGTTGTTTTTGTTTCTTAGTATGCCCATATAGGGATGCCTTGCCTCTTATTGAATCCTCTTCATATTGAATTTCTCTTTAAAAAAAAATCCTTTTGGCTAGAACACATCAATTTCTTGGCATGGTTGGCACTTAGTAGTGAAATGTTTAACTTGCCTTTGTCCGCACTGATGATGAAAGATTTTCCATCCTTGATGATTCGGTACTGGTTAGGTCTCCTCATGAATATTGCATCACACATTTACATGTATGGAATCCCAAACATGACTCAACATAAATAAAGGGGAACCACATCCAAATGTACCTCATCAATAAAATCAACACTAATATCAAATCTAATTTTGCACTGTTTTGTTATCTTCAGCTCTCCTACTTCCAACCCCAACTTCTTCACCATCTCTACTACAATAAGATTCGTCTTTGATCCTGAGTCAAACAAAGCATCAATATTTCTCTTCTTGACTTGTATCTTTATATGGAAGAGTTTGGCCATTTCTTTCTATTCCTGTTTATTGCAGGCTACTAAAATTGATCTCCTTCTCCATTGATGTACAAATGATCTTCTCATCCCTGTCTGAGATGCTTTCAACTTGATTCCTTGAATCATTGATCATGAGATTCTTCTTCTTCTTATCTTTCTTCTTTTTCTTCGAATTTAGCTCGAGATGCAACTTCCAACACTTCTCCTTAGTGTGACCATTAATGTTGCAGTGGTTGCTAAGAACTTTTCACTGGTGTGTTGTGGCTGTCATCCTTTTATCTTTTCTCGCTCTTTGCTTCTTCTTCCCCTCCTTAGAAGCTCCTTGTTGCTCCTTTTCTTTAATCCACATGATAATACTCTTTTTAGGCCTATGTTCTCTTGGTATTGTGCTTGTACAGAAGCCTCATCCACCGATTTGGGCTTGAACAACATCACTTGCTCATGGAGATGACGGTGTAGACCCCCAGAATACTTGAAGAGTTGGTATCAGAGTGGTTTTTGTGTTGATGTGAGTTGTAGTGTGAACAATGACAAAGGATGAAAGAGAAATGTACGAGACCATGCTCAACATTTCCAAGAAGGTGGAAATTATGTATGAAAATCTATAGAAAGAGACAAAGGAAAAGGAACAATTACAGCTTTAGTTGAAAGCCACAAAAGAGGCCATGAAAAACTAAAGCAAGACAGACATAATCGTCAAACAAATAATGATGAATTGAAGGTGCGTGTACATGAAGAGAAAGAGGAGAAGCAAAGTTTGATACTACAGCTACAAGCAAAGGATGACGCCTTGGAAAAGATGCAATGAGACTCATGTGAGGTAAAAAGTAGTTCTCCATCTTCATGTATGTTTCCTGATGATGATTTCACTGTGTTTGAAAATCACACCACAAGAATTGGCTCCAAATTGTTGACGAGAATGGGATATGAAGGAAAAGGCTTGCTCGTTAATGGCCAAGGCATTGCCAATCCCATCCAAGAAGAGGAATTACCTTATCGAGTAGGACTTGGGTATGTTAGGAAAGATGTTGGGGAAGGCGCTGAGATAGTTAGCGAACCACCAACGATGGATGATGAGAAACTGTCATCAGATATTTCCAAATCGAAAGAGAAGGTAAAGGATGTTGATTTCCTTTCGATTTCATCTTCTCATAGTATGATGTCTATTGGAGATTTGGAGATCCCAATTATAGGGATAAACATGAGGCTCCTTACAAAAACGAGGCACGAGGAGAAAGAACTTGGTTTTAATAACCAAGGCATCACTCAACCTTTGGAAGTTGCACATGAGCATCAATTTGCATGCTCGAGATACACTAGAGGAGGGTGCTCAAAGGTGTCAGATTTGCTCGAGACTTCATCGAGGAAAGAGAATGATGGGAAAACATCCCCATCATCACATGGAAGTTTCCATTGCAGGGAGAGAGCTGAGGAAAGCTCTCATCGTCATACTAACATTAGCAACAACAAAGGAAGGTATAATCACTTTTGGTCTTCGAATTTTCATTTTGATTATGATCATGTTGTTAATAATGAACGAAGACGAAGGCATTGGAAAACATGCACTTTTAGTGGTTTATCTAACCATACCTTTTATAAGTGTTGGAAAAGAATGGCAACACTCATGAGGCATGAAAGACCCTCTCAACATAATGAAAAGAAACAGGTTAAGCAGGTATGGAGGAAGAAAACCTATCGCAGTCATTGACAGAAATGGCCATCAAAGAGCCACTTGCTACAAGCTCCATCTAGAGCAGCGCTTTAAAGACAAAGCGTCGGTGTGTCAGCCAGGTAAAGCAGTTCTTCGACAAGTGAAACCACCTCAAGGAGGTGACCCATTCCCAAAGATAAGTGAGAACTGGTTTCTAGACATGTTGTCGTTTCATGGTCATTCTTTTGTAAATCATTTGTTGAATTTTAATGTGTAAAAGTGATGATGTGTTTTCCATCACTTGGTTAGCAAGAATGATGTTTGGTCATGTTTTGAGTCATATTTTGAGTTGTATGTTAAAGCTCTGAAAGTGATGTTATGTTTCCATCACTTGTCAAAACAATAGTGTTTGGCCTTATGTATGTAAATCATGTGTTGCAATGATGATGTGTTTTCCATCACTTTTTAAGCAACCATGATGGGTTGGCCTTGTTTTCATAACTGGGTGTTACGTCCATCTTATTATAAAGTTGACCACTGAGTATGTGTTATAAACTCGTGGCATGTATCGAACACTTGGGTATTTAGTTTGGTCATGTTATTCAAATAATGTGATTTGCAAACAATGTACTACATGTTACAGAGGTAGTAGGTGTCGGCTTGTCACTTAAGGCTCTAAAGAACAAAGGTGAAGGAGATTGAAGTGAGACCTTTTCAGGACGCTTGTGATGTAGACAGGGTACAGATAGAGATGCAAATTATTTCTCATGCTTTTGGAGGACCAAAAGCTCCTCAGTGGGTAGGATTGATCCAGGTGGCTCCAGAAAGACACACAGGACAAAAATGGCTCAGAAATCAAAATGTTTAGATTATGGTCAAACTAGGACCAGATCAAAGACCTCGTCACCCTGATCATGGTGGTGTGAATGACTCGTCAATCCGAGTCCAGATGATGAAGTTATCGCAAAAAGAGTTGCTTTGGTTCCTTTAAGAAAAGGAGGTTTTTCTCATAAAAATGAACTTTAAGCCTTATAAGGCAAATCACATTGGAAGAAGTGCAAAGGATGGATATAAGGCGAGCCTTTGGAACCCCCGATCAGTGATCTCCAATTAATTAGGATCGGGGGCAGGCGATTGACGATATCGACACTTTCCAATCGGTGATGGAGTGTTGAATCGACGGATCGGGTGGGCGAAACCCAAAGGTCGAGGACCAAGACCCCTGGGTGTAGGAAATGCGATTAGTGATCGCTGATATCGACGATCAGAATGATTGGAGTCAACGATTGACGATTGTCTATTCCAACTTGCAATATAACACAGACTCGACGGAATAATAGATCTGATTTGATAAGATTTTAGATCCGCAAATTCAGACTTTTCAGTGTATTCCTTATATTTTTGGTTTCGGCCAAATCAATTATGCGATGTGATAAGTGACTAAAGCGGACCTGGTAGGGTTTGTAAGGCTGATTTAAAATATTTTGAAGTCCGGTATTTTATGTTTTTGTTAGATTTATCAGTTTTTTAGTGTATTTCTGTTTAACAGAAAAAAGGTTATTTTCAAGGTTTTGTTGCAACGGTCGATGCTTCTATCCAAACGACTTCCATTATAAACAAAACAAATAGCCCGATTTCTAAGCAGCCCTATCCTAAACTTGTTATAAAACATGATGGATGTAGAGAGCCAAGGAAGGAGGCAAGAGGCTATGTGATAGAGGGCAGAGAGCTAAAGAGGCTGTGTGGAGAGGCCGAGAGCCTAAGTGCCAGAGAGCTGGGGAGGAGGCTCTGCCCGATGGAGAGTCATAGATAATGAGAAGGGCCAGAAAGCCAGAGATAACTTAACAATGCTCTGAATTATGCAGAGAAACTAGAGAGCGCTTGAAATCCGCAGAGCCGCAGAGCTACAGAGAAACATGAAGCCAGAGAGTGCTTGATTGAGTTGCTCACAAAGCCACAGTGACATAAGCCACAATGCTACAGAGCCAGATAGCCAGCGAGCTATAGAGCTTAGAGTCCAGAGAAGTTATTTTATTTGTTCAATTTTTATTTAATTGATTCTTCTTCTCAGATTGATTCATCTTTTGACTGATTCTTCTTTGATCGATTCCTCTTTGATTGATTCTTCTTTATGAGCGATTCTTCTTGCAATATGATGTGAAATTGATATTCAGCAAGCTTCAACACATTTGATAGCTATGTTTCAGATGTCCACTTTCTTGTGCAAGCAACCATCTTCATGAAGATCTATGCCTTGAGAGCAAGGGTTCGAGCAACTTCAACTGTGTGACATCCACCTCTTCAGATGGCCCGTGGTGTGAGATATATGATTATTGTTCATGTACTTCTTCTTTTACATTATGCTGCATGGATCCTTAATTGGTATTGATGCAGGATCTTGTCTATTTCATGTTGTCATGATTTCTTGCTTCATGTTATGCGGAATCTTTCATATGATGTACTTGCTATCATAACTCTTCATGTTATGCATTGAGATCCCTTTTTGTATGTTGTTTAGATACTCTTGTTGTCATCATCCATGTATTTTGTTTTGACATCACTTTTGTGCCATGTTGGCAGGATGCGCACCATGCTTGTTTTTGTATCATATTGATAGGAGTCTTTTGATTAAGAGTTCTAGTTGTGGAACATCTCTTAGAGCCACTCCTGCATGAGGGCATTTTTCAATGTATAATAACCATCATCTCTGTGCACATAACCATTATTGATAGCACTTAATTCAGTGGTCTACACCATCTTGACACTGGGGCTCGGAGACGTTGTCCCTCCTAGATGAACTCCATTATCAACGCTTATGTTTTCATGTGCTGATGATTGTTATGTTCCTCTTCCTTTCCGCATGCAGATGTATTCATTAACGTTATTTTAAAAATCAATTTTAACACATCATGAAAGTAAAAGGTCTTGGAAGGGTCCTTCTTCACACCCAAACCTAGATTAGGAGTACATCTCGGTTCTTTTGAGAGACACCCAACATTATAGCCATATTTTTGAATTATGTAGTGTACCCCTCCACGCTTTGGCATGTCTTTTGCTTGAAGAAATTCCATCGGATCCACTGGAACTCCACGTACCCAATGGGATAAAATTATGACTGAATGAGGGTTTTTAAATCCTCCCACTTAGTCATTGGAGGTTCTCCCTCCAACCTCAGGGTTTTCATGTGGCTCTCCCACCTAGTCAATGCGTGGCCCTCTAATTTTAGTTGTGTGAATGAGATATTTTTCCCTTCTGTGATGTGATGGACACTGAAACAAACCTCCAGTTACTGCAACCAATGGTTCATATTTAGAGCATAGATCTCACGATGTTATCACTTGATATCTACTTTTGCTTCCATTTTGAACAGGGATTGATTCACGACAATCAAACTGGGTTCACCTTTTTTGGGTTCTTTGTCATGCTCCCCAACTCAATTCTTTTTTATTTTTGATTTTTCTTTTCTGTAGTAAATCATAACAACAACCATTATCGATGATTATAGTATTCAACCAAAATGCATAATGCTAATTTATGTAGTCGATTGGTTTGTTCTACTTTATCTCTTTATTTTTAAGAAAGGTGACCATACTCCCTATGTCTGGTTCATACCACTTCTAAATACACATATATTCAGTTTATAAACACATTCATAGCTATAAACACTTAATTCCTAGGGGTTGATTCTATCCCTTAACCAAACTTTAATATAATGTCCCACTTGGTGATACTTGGTAATAAGGTCTCCCCTCATACGTTCATGGCTAACGCCTTCATTTACTTGGTTTTCTTTCTCACAATGTGTTGTTAACACCCTAAATGCAACCATATCTACTCATGCCCATCTATACCCTGGCCATGTAGAAATTTGACATGTCCCTTGGGCCATGTGGCCTCATCCTCCTCCACATATTAGGGTTTCCTCAGTTGTATAATTTTGTTTGTGATTAAACTTCAAGGGTGGCGATCATATGGGAATGGATCAACGACTCATAATGAAATCCTCAAATCCTAAGTGACTGAGAACTTAATCCTTCCTTCACTCCTGTCATCATTTGGTTTGGCTGTGCATTTTCACTCTATTTCCTTTGTTTTCGTGGTTTACGCCTGAGGTTCCTCTATGAAGTTGAAGTATATCTCCTCAACGATGAATGTGATGATAAGGGATCAACAAATGGTTCTTGGTAGTTTCCCATGATGAATACCCTATTATACTGGGGTTCCTTTGCTTCCCTATGGTGACTCCGTTTCTTTTACATGAGGAACTCTCATGGTTTAACTACTGCTAGAATTTAAATTATGCATGTTATTTGGGTTTACTATTGACTTTACTATTTATCCACCACTGGTGTTTATCTTGTGAACTTGAATGCTTTCCCCATTTGTTGCAGAGTTTTGAGTGTAATGTACGGAGAGGCTTGATGAAGATTTATATATGGCCCGCCCCCTTCACTTTTGCATGAATTTAGGTAAGGTATATGCAACCAACCACTCGGTCTATTTTTGTATGTGATTGCTCACTATTCTAGTGCTCACACTGCTTAGCGTGCATTGCAGGTTCCCTCTTCGAAAAGTAGAGATCCTCACCCTCCGAAGGTAAATTTGGGTTACTGTTTGTTTTTTTTTTGTATTTACAGAATAATATTAACATTCCTTATTCTTTTCACCTATGCTCACTTGTCTGTTAATGATTTTTGTTTCATGCATGTAACTTCAATCCTAGTTAGTGACTTTGGAAGTTTTTTCCACAAATATGCCTAGCTAACCTCGAGTGTGTACCGCTTACTATGTTGGTTTGGGATTCCCATATATTCCTAAATGGTGTTATCTATTTTATACCTTACAAGCGGAATGATCCTCTGTCTTGGTCAACATAGTTTTAGAAATGGGTGTTGTTTGAATCTCTCTTGGTTGCAATTGTGACGTGAAATTAATCACTAGGTGAATCACTATTGCGGTATTTTTAATCTTGTTAGTTATTTTTATGCTTATAAAAAATTCTCGTATTCAGTTAAGAATCTCAGTATAATGTAATCATTTTGGACATCTCCTTGATCTTTGTCTTTGGTCATAACATTCCTTGCCCTGCTGTGTTACTGAGGTTTTCATATTACTGTTGTGATTTTGATATTTTGGAAATGTATACCTATATAGGTAGTTGTGAGTTTTCACTATAGATTGTAGTTGATATTGTTACATTCACTCAATCTTTGTTAATCTATAATACTCCTTGCTACAAAAATGGTTCATGTTATGAATGTTGTCATTGGTAAAAATAATTAGCTCTATTCCATTATATTCAACTATTTCTTCTGTGATTGCTACTACGTCTGTTACTAGAAAGAAGTACGCCTTATATTCTTGAGTATTCTAGAGGTTGCCTCAGTTCGACTCCAACTCAAACCTAGACATTGCTTCCTTTGCATGCATAAAAATGTGAGTGAGTGTGTCTTGATAAGGTTTCCAATTGTTGACTGTTTATTACAGTTTCTTTTTATTTTTTTACTTGTAATGGCTCTAGAATGATTAACAGTCTAAGGATTTCAATCTGGTACAGGAGTTGTGTTATTTTATGTTTAGTTGGATACCTAAAATGTATTATTATTGTGAGCCATTCGTAGATCTGAATCTGCTCCTTATTGTTTTACTGTAGTTATTCCATAATTCGCTTCTTATGTTGATTTACTGTAGCCACTTCATGAATGCGCTTCTTAATTGGTTTGACTATGACTGCTCTATGAATTTACAGTGTAAATGGTTTTACAGTCCCCTATAACACAAAAGAAACTATTTCAGCTAGCATGCGTTGAATTTACTATACAATGTGATTATTGTTCATTTACTCTCTTTTGGTTTTATTCTTTTTCTTTATATATGTAAGCCAAGATCTATCTGGCCTTTGCCATCCTAATGGTAAGAGCCATTTACAGGTAACATGGTAACTAAGTCCACTATGCTTCGTTACAGTACAAGATACAATCGTGACATGTTATTAGAGTGGCAACGATTTTTATTTTGGAAAGAGTCATTTAGTTTCCTCTTTTCCATCTATCTTCACTCAACAACCAAAAAGGTGAGTCAAGTAATAGATTGTGGATTCTATTGTCACGAAATCCTTTGTTGCCTTGAGTGAAAATTTGTTTCTCTTAACAATTAATTTTTCTATTGAGGAAAATCATGGACTTGGACTTCCCTTCCAGGTAAAGTCTATCTTATATTTGCAGTGGTACTATTAATACCCCATCATCTTCCTTCACTCTTTTTATCATACATACCAATTAGTCTACTCACAACCTTGCAAGAGGATGTCTCAGGATTAGGTTTAGGTAACCTGCAAACCCAATGGCCACAACTTATTGAATACCCCTCATTGATTCAGGTACACAACAACCTAGTGACAGACAATCCCTTTCTACAATGTTTAACACTCTTTCTGGGTTCCCCTCAAACTTGCTTAGGCAAATACTCAATTGATATCACCACCCCACTAAGGTCAACATTCTTAGCTACTTCTGCATACTAAACTTAATATGAATATAAATTATAAAACGATTGCACCTGAATTGTTTTTGTATCCTAAGCTTAAGAGGAATAAATATTGTAAAAAGATTGCACCTAACTTGTTTCTGCATGCTATGCTTAATAGGAATAAATATTAGAAATTATTTTACATAAAGTAGTGCCACACATTTATAGAATACTACAGAGAAACTATTGTAACAAAAATATGTAAATATGCACAAAATAATGGACACACTCTTAACAGAATCCAATTTTTTGAACTGAATTAAACTGGATTGAACAATTTTCAACCCAACTGTGAACCTTATCTACTAGTTCCCCTCCATCTCAGATCAACACTTCTCCTAGAACCGACAACCTCTACTAGTTTGGTATAGGATTTATTTATATTTGTCTTTCCCCAACATAATCTCTAGAATGACGTCTCGTTTTTTAGGGAATATGCTAATCCCCATAACCTAGAATTTTTTTCATCTTTTCTGAGAAACTGATTCTTTTTCGTCCTTTAAAGCCCATTTTTTTTTGCTACGATGATTTTCCACCCCTTCTAGTGTTGTTTCCCCCCCACTGGGTGATTTTTCTAGATTCCCTTCTCTCTTTATCTAGAAAATCACATGGTTCTACTCTAAGGGGATTTTTCTTTGGAGTGAATTGGGAAAGTTCAATGTTTTTCCTCTTTTCCTAAATCCAATCCATTGTTCTAGAGCTATGGATCAGGATAATGATATCAATCTTTATGTTCTTTATAGCTAATTCCTTGCAACATCATAAGTTATTATTTCAACATAATTAATTACATTATCATATTTCTCCTTTCAAAAATAACTTGGCCAACCTTCCATTATTACCAGTATTTTTAACTACTAACTATACTGCCTTATCCATTATGACTTTACAAAAAAAAATGGATATTTAATTATTTCTTTGACTTGTTCTCCTTGTCTTCCCGATATTATGATCTCCCTTATGAGTTTTCCTCTGCATTCGAACCCCCATCTTCTCCAAATATCCCAATATTATTGCTTAAGGATGCCATGAGGATGTTTACATTGCGATTTATATCCACGGCTTGTTGTTTGAGCCATGAAAACCTCACCTCTATAGGATCACGAGGTCCATTTATAGATTCGTTGACCATGATTAGGGTTTTATAATTTTTTACCCTGCTAACCTAGAACCCCTGCAAATATCCACAAATACCCAATTAAAACTTCTATGATACTAAATGATACATCAAATGTCATTTATATTCCACTAGACACTTCATCACAACATATCTAATAATATTATATTAAAGACTCTGAAAATCCTACACTATTACAATTTATTAAACTCTAATATCTATGGATTTAACTGTAATTAGTCCATTCATGCGAATGGAAATTATGAAGAAAAGTATAGAATGAAAAACACACACACACACACACACACATACACACACAAGACATAAGATATGCTCTCTGGGAAACCCTTTTGAGAGAAAACCCGGCTGGAAGGTGAGGTTACTTCGCTCTCTTTCTCTATTTGGAAATATGGTTGTGGGTACAAAGAAGTAATTCATGTGGCCTGTGGGGTGCTACAATTCACAGATCCTCTATGTTTTCTCTATGTCCTATCTCTCCTAGCTATATTTTCTTAGTTATGGAACAAATTTCCCTCGAAATAATGAAATGTGTCTTCCTCCTAGTGGCCCGGTTATAACACAACATGATAACCTACGAGTGGTTAGTTTTGACTACATCAACTCATAAATAGAGTTACAATTTAGACTCTTCTCGAGTATTTTACATCACAAACAACTGAGTAGCTAATTTTCCATAAATAATGTGGGCTGATGCGAAATCCTCCCGAACTATTGATGTGAAAATGGGAAGGTCAACTTTTGAGTTGCATAACTTTTGCATACAAATTCCGATTGACGTGCTTCTTACATTGTTGGAAAGATCTTTGTGTGTAGAATATCATGAAAATATTCTAGGCTAAAGTAACAAATATTTACCACCAAAAAATGTCATTTGATGCCTCAAATTTCCCTTAGAATGTTTTAGACCCCATGTTGCCAAATTGGGTCTCGCTGATAAAAATGGTGCTTTGAGATGATTCCTCCATGTTTTCCACTCCAAATGAACCGAGATGGATGAAAAAAAATATAATGATCCAGTTCAAATTACAGATGAGATCAACATTTTATAGCTTCAAATTGAGGAGATTTAGCTCACTATTACTCACGGAAACACTCATCTAGTTCAATTAATAACTTTAACAATGCAACTCTGTTTCCTCTACCAAAATTAAATGTCCCATATATAGCTATGATGCATGTCCCCTCCTAGGAGGAGGGAAAGTCATATGCTTAAGAGTATTGTTTGTTTGAAATTTTTGGTTTTCTTAATTTTATGGGACGTCTATTAAGTATATACAATCTGAATATTTAAAATAGTGCTTTGTTAATAATGTTATGAAATTTATCCTATGACCATGAATAATGTGTGGAGAATGGGATTAGAAGTCTGATGTTTTTATTTCTAATGTAATGTTGTGCCTCTAACATGAGCTTTATTAATACAAAATTACTTCATACTATTAAGAAAATATAACTATTTTATAGATTTCTCTATCATGTTCATCAAAATACGCTTCATATATTTCATTTTTGAAATGATTTTAGGATTAAATATCTCTTTATTAAAAAAATATGGATTAATAATTACAATGTTACATAACAATAATAATATGTATTTGATTTTAATTAAAATATTATATTATTATTTAAGAGCCATGAGGACTAGCTCAAATGGATGAGTCCCTGTCGCTAAAAGCCTCTTCAATTGAGAGGTCATTGAGTTTAATTCTCTTAACACTCTTGGGGTCAGGCTCATGGTTGAAGTTTTAGGAAGATATTTTTTAAATGGATATGTGTCTAGTACAAATATTTTTATGGACGTAGCAATCATTGATCTCTAGAGACTATTGAATATATTATATATATATATATATATAAATATATAATTTTAGTATAGAATCAAAATATTGAACTCAACATTATTCATTTTGCAAAAATTGAAATTGGTTAAAGAAAATAACAATCATTTTTTCTAACCACTCAAAATAAACTTAATTCATATTAATAGTATTAACATATTTATCATTAAAAACATAATTAAAAATTAGTACTATAATATTTTTATTTAATCTATTTCATTCTACCTATATTCATTAGGAATAGCTAGTCGTATATTTCTCGCCACAAAGGAAATGAGAATGGGTGTAATAAAAATAAAAATATAAAATATTTGCTTTAAATTTACCATCTTATAAGGTTTCACAAGGCTCAAACGTCGGTATTTCTCATTTTAAAGCATGTAATTTTAATTTTAGTATATTTAAAAAAAAATATGCATATAAATGAGTATTTATTCATTTTCTTGAGCCATTAAGGACGTATTATACCTAACTAAATGTTGTTATGTACATATAAAGTAAAAGGTAAGAGATATATCTCTAGTGTATTTCTTTATATCCTAGTTATAAATAAATGAACACTTATTTATTTGTTAAACTAATTGAGGTATTAAGAACATATTATATTTCATTGAATGTTGTTAGATATAGATATTACTTTACATCTTAGTTATATAATAGTGATGTGTTCTTCCTAGTTTTTATGACTTGCTATTTGATTCCACATTAGTGACAAGTGCACTGATCCAACCGATATAAAGAACTCTAATGATCATGCAATGAAGAACAATAATATAAGGAAAGGAAAAGAAAATGAATGTACAATCTAGTTAAGAATCCATATATGATAATCGTTAGGTCTAGACCAAATAAAAAGATATATATCAGTGAGGAAGCTTGATGTAAGGGTGCATCACCCGCCTAATGATCGATCAGGGACTTTATGGTGTTAGAAGATTGGGATATTGGTGATATGAATCCAATAAAATAAAATACACCTAGACTAATAGGAGATTGGGGTGAGATCACATAACAACCAAGTTAGATCTCTAATGATGATTCAGCTCTTATTGAAGAAGACCTCCACCACTCTGGTTACGCTCACTTGCTCACCCATTTCATAGAAAAAACAAATTGTATTCTTTGGAGTTAGTAGGCGATTGGTTCTAATTTTTCTATGCGCAATGAGTGTATTTAATTTACCTTTTAATAATTGCTTGCTCAAAGACTTTAAAATGAGATTGATAGTCCAAAGTATTAGCATAAAACCTTGCAATATAAAATACCTCAAAATGTTTGAGAAATATCAACTATACCTTTAAATGTATTAACTACTAATATGTAAGAGGGATAAGAAAAATATTTATTCACCTTACAAATTATATTATCCCATAGAATATTAGCTAGATAAACTAGATATTTCTATTTAATCTAATGGGAAAAAATCCCTTCAAAAGAAAGATAAAGGGTTTGGGCATGGACTATGAAACATTATAACATAACTACTCTATGATAACCTAAATTTACTGCTAAGCACCTTTCATTGAATTTTTTATTTATATGAATATATTTAGGAGATTAGATAATTGAGATTTAAGAGGTAAGGTGGTTGAGATTTAAAGGAACATGGAAGGGGAATTAAGAGTAAAGAAAAGAAAAAAGTAATAAAATAAGTAAAAGTGAGAGAATGGAGAAACGTTGAGAAAAGGTGAAGGGAAATAGGCTGAATTAGATTGATAAAGAAAAAATTGTGTTTCCAAGTTACTTGACATCCTTACTTACGCTTGTTCTAATTAAAAATGATGAATGGAGAAGGAAGGGATGAAGGTGACAAGTGGGAGAAATAAATCTTCTTTGGCTTCATGTATGTTAGGTCCCTATACTACTAGTGTAACCCCAAATTTCTATTAGTGCAACTCCCTTATTGTATTATTGTGCCCATATAGTCCCCATGTTGTTACTATTATGCCCCATAGAAGGCCACTATTGTTATTATTGTGCCCCTACAATATTATTTTTATGCAGGCTCTGATAGTATTGCGACCCATTAGACTCCTATATATAGAAAGGAGGTCTTGTCATTTGTATCATCCAAGAATTGTTAATTTTTGTAATGTAAAGGAGGTTTCCCCCTCGAAGAGGCTGATTTTTAAGTCGTTGATCTATCTTTTCTATCTTTTTGTGAGCTGGTTTCATAACATTTCGTATCAGATCTTTCGATTCTAGGGTTTCGCTGCTTCAAACAGGACATCATGGAATTGCCGCTATAACTTTTTCTCTATGAAGTTTCAGAAGCTAAAAAAACCCATTTCTCCTGAAATCGTTTTGAACCTTGGGTATAAATTTTTAGATCTTGTCTCGCTATATGTTTGGAGATATGATCTGAGGAAGTTAGGGTTTTCGCAAGCTCCATAATTCTATCTCAAACAGATCATCGTGGATTTTTCACTATAATTTTGTTTCTACGAAGGTTCAAACTCTGAAATTAAAACCATTTTAAGACAAAATCATGATAAAGCTTGGGCTTGAATTTCAGATCTTGTTTCACTATATTTTTGGATATATGGTCCAAGAAATTTAGGATATGTGGAGGCTACCAAATTACATGTCAAACATGTGACCTAAGGAAAACCATCATAAATTTCTCTCTAAGCATCATATTGAAATTTCGTAAAATGTTAAAGAAAGATGATGGCCTGTAGTTTTCCGTGTATCAGTTTCAGGTCACAAGGTCAAAAAAATAACACATGGAAGTTCCTACAATTTTCCTCTACTGAAAAGTATATAATCAAGTCATCATGGGAGATTCGGCGTAACCCTTTATTAGAGAATTCAATTTTGATCAGAGTGGTGGAATTGGAAAGGGGACTTAGAGGGCTACCAAAGTTTACAATTTCAAAAATTGGAGATCCAAAGGTATAGAGATACATTTTGCATAGGTTTTGTTGAAAAAGTAGTCTGAAGGAATTAAAATGGCTTGGAATCTAATATGGATGGTATAGAAGAAAAAATTAAAGGAAACATGGAATATTTGAAGACAATTTTGTTACAAGAAATGCTTACTATTGGAGAAAGGGTAGTAAAGGAAACTCATGATGAGAACAAAAAAAAAAATAATCATGATTTCATAGACTCTAACATTGGATTGAAGGCCCACCATGTTCCAAATATTGACATGAGGAAGTTTAATGGAAAGGATCCTGTAACATGGATACTACAGATGGAGCAATATTTTGATCTCCATAATGTGCAAAACACACAAAAGGTACGCATTGCAACTTTATATTTGGAACCAAACTGGTTTGTATGGTATCAATGGCTTTCATCTCATAAACAATTTGTCACTTGGGAAATTTTTATGGAAGAAATAATAGCACATTATGAAGATACAAAAAGAAACACCTTTTTTAGCCAATTGATAAATCTCAAACAAAAGGGTTCAATGATGGAGCACATTAAGGACTTCCAAAAATTTAATATAAGAGTAAAAGATATTCCATAGGAGCATAATATTGATGTGTTCATAGGGACTTTGAAGGATAACATCCAACATGATGTCCACCTTTGGGAACCTGATTCATTGGAGAAGGAATTCAAGTTGGAAATAAAAGTGGAAAGAAAAATTATGGCAGCAAGGAAGCCTACCACTCACAACTATAAAGATGGAAGTGTTGTTTATCCTAGCCTTTCACCACCTACAAGGTTGAAACTACAACAATTGGAAGAAAAAAGAGTAAAAGGGATTTGTTACAATTGTGATAGAAAATACACTAAACGTCATAAGTGTGGTGAGAAGAAATTAATTTACATAGATGGGGAAGAGGAGTAAGAAAAGGAATAAGAAACATCAAAAGAAGATGATATACACTAGGAACCAATCCTAGAGAAAGAAGAAATGAATCTGACCATATCTTGTAATGCATTGATAGGAATTACCACTCCTAAAACTCTCAATATAGAAGGGAATATCAAGAAGAAAAAGGTAATAGTGTTGATTGACTCAGATAGTACCCATAATTTTATTCGTTGTAAGATAGCCAAGGAATTGAATTGCTTCCTATATCCAACACTCAAAGTGCTAAGTAATGGTTACCAATTGCTTCCATTCCAATGGGTGGTGCAGATGTTGTCATAGGAGTCCAATGGCTACAATCCTTGAGTATGATAACATTTAGTTTTCAAGAACTTTTCTTGAGATTTATTTTGAAAGGAAAGGAGGTTGAATTAAGGGGTATTGCAAGGAAACTATGGAAGATAATTAGCTGTAACAATGTGACAACGCTTCTTAAGAAATAACAATGAGAGTAATTACACAATTATGTTCACTATAGGTTCCCACATCGAAATCATGTACTTCTCCATATCTCCAAAACGTTTTGGACAACCATTCCAAGGTATTTGAGACTTCCAAAGGTCTTCCACCAATTCGTTATTATGATCATAATATTCATTTGATTCTAGAAAGTGTTCCCCCAAACATCGAGCCTTATAGATATCCATATGCCCAAAAGAGTGAAATTGAACGTATGGTTGCACAAATGCTAGAGGTTGGTATAATTCAACCTAGTCAAAGTTCTTTCTCTACTCCAATGGTATTGGTACACAAGAAGGATGGATCATGGTGCATGTGTATCGATTATAGGAAGCTAAAAAATCTGACTATTAAAGATAAATTTCCCATTCTTGTCATTGATGAATTATTGGATGCATTACATGGAACAATTTGCTTCACGAAGTTGGATCTTCGTTTAGGATATCATCAAATGAGAATGAAGACTAAATACATTCCAAAAACAACTTTTAGAACTCATGAGGGTCATTATGAATTTTTGGTCATGCCTTTTTGCCTTACCAATGCACCTTCTACATTTCAAGTTTTGATGAATTCCATTTTCAAACCCTTCCTTTAGAAAATTTTGTGTTAGTATTTTTTTGATGACATACTACTAATCTATCTTTTCTATCTTTTGGTGAGGTATAGTTCAAAAATATCAACTATACCTTTAAATTTATTAACTATTAGTATGTAAGAGGGATAAGAAAATTACTTATTCACATTACACATTATGTTAACCCATAGAAGATTAGCTAGATAAACTAGACATTTCTATTTCATCTAATGAAAAAAAAAGAAAATCTCTTCAAAAGAAAGATAAAGGGTTTGGGCGTGGGCTATAAAACATTATATCATAACCACTTTATGATAACCTAAATTTATTACTAAGCACCTTTCATTCGATTTTTTTTTCATATATGAAGATATCTAGGAGATTAGATAATTGAGATTTAAGAGGTAAGGTGGTTGAGATTTAAAGGAACATGGAAGGGGAATTAAGGGTAAAGAAAAGAAAAAGTAATAAAATAAGTAAAAGTGAGAGAATGGAGAAATGTTGAGAAAAGGTGAAGGGAAATAGGATGAATTAAATTAATAAAATAAAAATTGTGTTTTCAAGTTACTTGACATCCTTACGTACACTTTTTCTAATAAAAAATGACGAATGGAGAAGGAAGGGATGAAGGTGACAAGTGGGAGAAATAAATCTTGTTTGGCTCCATGTATGTTGAGGATTCATGAAGTAAAATGGTTGTGAGAGGCAAAAATAAAGAGATGTATAGAGTCTACAAATTTTAAAAAATAAAAATAAAAATATGTAAAAGGAGAAGAACATATAAAAGAGAAAATGGAAAATCAATATATGGAAAAAGGAATTTGAAATTGATCTTCTTACAATTACATGTTATGTATTCAATGAGTACAATGATGAATTTTTGAAATAGAGGAAATTAAGCTTGAGGAAGGAAGGGGTTGATCTTGATATGAGCACACGAGTAACAATATTAGAAACTTATCTATGGAGTTTATTGTGTAGGTTATGGTTTGATTTGATAGCATGAATATTATGATATTTGGTTGTAGGTAGTGTGTTTGTCTTATATTTTCTACATTGATTACTTTAGGTGGCATGTTAGACCAACAACCAGATATCATAAGGTGAGGCTCAAAAGTATCACGTGACTTTTCTATGATCCTACATGATCGTGTCTTTACAATAATAATTGGTGAAGGTACATTGAGATTTGAGAAAATTTGCTACCAAGGTGTATTACAAGTTAATGATCTCCCTCTTGAGCTTGAGTACTTTAGTTTTTATCATACATTTTTGGAGGATTAGTATCTTTTGGGAAGGATTCCCAATGAAGTGATTATTTCAAATTGGACTTGTTATGTTTGCAAGCCTTGTTAATGGAACAACACGCATGTATGCACACATAACATTACTAAGGGATTCTTCCTGTTCCAATGCAATCATTTACATTAAATTAAATATTGAATTGCGTTCCATGGAGAAGAAAAAATAGCCATGCGGTACTTAAATAATGGATACATGATTTCTTTGTTGATAAATAATGCAACTTTCTTAACAAGTGTGGGTATATTTTTGAGGCATTGATATGCAATTTTGGTTTTCCATCCAATGGATCATGACCCCTTTAATAGGAATCATTTATGAAGAAGTAGAACATTTCTGTTAAAATTCTAAGGCAAGTGTAGTAGAATAATTTTTTTTGTCGGATAATTAGCTCCTAATGATTTTCAAGCAGTAATTTTTATGCCATTTATATGATTTAATAATTATACTCAGAAAATCTCAACAGTAAATGTAGCATTAATATTAAAGATCATAGAAATATAGGCTTGCACAATAGGCAGAAATGTTTTTCACCTGATAAACCCAACCTTGTGAGAAAATCCAACAATTTTTTCTTGAGGTGAAATTTCCTTTTAGCATGTCTTACAAATTAGATATTGTCAAAAACTTTGTGCCAATATACAAGTCAAAATGCAAGTCAAAACTGGCCAAATAGTAGAAAGTCAGCGTTGGTCTATTGGTTTCTTTTAAAACTCCTATGCTATATCAAGGTTGGTCAACGTTGATCAAGGTTTCTTGGTTTCTTGAAAAACTCCTACACTATATCATTGTCCTTTTCTAACCTTGGATTCATCTCCCACCTCTTTCAATGACTCTCATTTTCCTATTTAAATTGACAACATACGATTCTTTATCCCACACAAGTCCATTTCTTCAACATTAAGTCTTTGTTTTATGGAATTTTCTTTATAGACCTCCCATGTCTTTCAATTATATAGAATCACCACCAAAAGACCTAATGGCCTTCAAAGACACCATAATCCATGATGCATTTGGTATTTCCATGACATGAGAACGCTGGTAGTGGAAAATCATCTTGGCCATCTTCATGGTTTCAATTTCAATCTAGTCAAGTTGTGAATGTGACACAATGCAACAAGAAGATTTTAAAAGGATTTTTCCATTTTCATTATTTAGAGTATCATGTCTATCACGTGGAATGAGTCGGGGTTGCGGACAAGATCGACCTTCCTAGTATCTAAAGATATCTAGTGACAAGCAAGCCAATCAAAAACTATCTTCTCTAAATATGCAATTAAAACAAAGGCAAACAAGTGTTTTAGGCCTACCTTGGGTCCAATAAAAGTTTGTCGAAGCCTCGCTCCCTCGATCCAAATGAGCTGACTCGAAGTGTAATTCTGCAAACACAAACAAGCAAACCAAATCAAATAGCACCTGAAAAGCCAATATCATAAAGCATATTCATTATAATGATCAAGGAGATTATGAAACAAACCACATAAGACAATTTGTTGAGAAAAATGAATCTGATTGTATTAATTCAAATGAAGAAGAACTTTACAACCTGTGCCTTGATGTGTACAAGCTCCTCCGAGGGTCCGACAAGAAGTCTCCTCTACTTTGACAAGCTTCACTCACTTTCCAATGAAACCAAAAGGTATGTGATCTCTCCTCTCAATTTTAACTAGGAAGTCCCAATTCCATCAGCATTTACCCTCAAAATGTTCAGCTTCTAACCTCTCCAGCAACTGACCCAATGCCTTAATTTATAGTGCAATGGAGGGAAGTTACTAGGTCCTCCTTCAAAGGGAAAAATCCCTTCTTCAAAGGGATAGCTCCTCCTATCAAGGGATTAGCTCCTTCTCTTTTGGGATGCATGAACCACCTTGGAGCGAACAATCCACGTCAAAATCCTTCTAGAAACATCTAGAATTTACCCAAAAGTGAGTTTTTTAGGATAAACTTGCACCTTTTTGACTTTCACAGGGGTACGCACCCACCCCTTTATAGACAGAGCATGCAGATATGCAGGTATTATGAACAAAGGGTGTGGGTCCGCAGGTAAAAGTAGGAGAAAGTGCGGAACCAAAGTAATATTTATTTTCAAAGTCTTTCTCTCTTTTGCAACGCTTGACATGAAGAGTTAAGGTCTGAGACTTGCTTAGGAGGCTAGTATAGGTGATGATAGACCCATACCGACTGCAAATAATCATGGTGATATCAGTCCTTCTGATAGTGAGGAGGAAGAGCAGCAAGGGGGAGAAGGAGAAGAAATTGAGGAACAAGAAGGCGAGAAGAAAGAAACCAAAATAGAGTAGGGAGAAACAAAACGAACAAAGACAGAGGAAAAGATAGGAGGAGAAAAAGGGGTAGAAAAGACAGAAGTGTCTTCTGAGAACCTAGAAAGAGAGGCAGCAGTGGATCTCACTGCCCTCAGCACCCCAATTAAACCAAAACAAAAGAGGAAGAGGTAGACCTCAATGTATTTCAAGGCTAGGAAGAGCACAAGGATCAAATCAGGGAAACCCCAGCCTTCTTCTAAGGTGTCTATTATTATTCAAGATTCACCCTCTGGCCAAGGAAAGGAATCCCCTTCCAAGGCACCTATCGCCTATGAAAGGGGGACTCCTAGATCTCCCACATGGAAGGAAAATGTAGAACTACAGGACTCAAAAACAGTTCTACAAGAGGCATAGACTGTTCTACGGGAGACCCTATCAAGACTACAGGAGACCGAAAAACTTGAAAAAAGGGTAGAAGGACAACCACAGGGGAAGGAGGAAGCAACAAAGGCACAAGAACCTAATCCCCAGCCTAGTCTTGGCTCTTACTATAATCTTATCATGGGGGGGGGAATCATTCTACAAACATTTGCAATCCCACTATTCTTTGAGTTGGAGAAAGAAAGAGTAAGGACCCATAGGTGGATGCAAATAGCCAAATCCAAGGGAGTTGAGGATATTGGCCATATGAAGAATCAAATCAGAAAAATAGGCAAAGAATTAAGTTTTGTCAAATGTAGAGAAACAATCACAAGAACTCACCTTGAAACTGCTAAGAAGACAACTACAAGAGAAAGAGACACAACTGGCATGTATGGCCAGCTGGTCCATGAAGGCACTGCAATGTAGAACACCAGCAAAATCCTATGGATTATACCTCAAGGACAAATGACTTCAGTTTCAGATAAAGAATTTGGCATAGAGAGGCACAATGCCTTTCCAAGATTACAAATAGTTTATGGACCTGTATGACCAAAGCTTATCAGAAGACAAGGCAAAAATAACAGAATTCTATCTGCATAACATGGCCCTCACAGACATGAATGTGTGGGACCAAATGCTAGGCTAGGGGACCTGCAACTAATGGCCATGGCCTCATGGATGAATCATGAAGAGTTAAGGGTAGCAGAAATAAGAAAGTTGATGATAAAGGAGCATAATGAGCCCTTAATGATCAGAGCTGAGCCATCAGATCCCATAGCACTCATTAACACACATAACCTGCTTGCAAATAATCCCCAAATTTCCCCTAAATATATCAATGATCAGGCTCAAGCCATTGCACATTTTGAGCATATGGAAAGGCTTCTTGGGATGACTATGTGCATGCTTGTATGAGGAGGTGGAACTCCTTACCACACAGTTTGCAGCTCAGGGAGTATCACTTCCCAATAAGGATGAAATAAGCATTAAGGAGAGTGTTGGTGTACAAGTGCTCCATGTAGAGTTTGAAGGTCAATTGGATTGGCCTCAAATTGAGTCCCCCACTACTACCAGGCATGCTAGAAGCTAGAAAAGAGGAAGAAGATAAACAATAGTGGGAAGAGGTAGATAGAAAGGCAGGATTTCATGGAAAAGAAGAGGAGATCACATCAGAAGCATGGGATTTTAGGGAGGCCTCCAGGGCCATCAAAGATGAGGAGATGGACTAAGTTACTCAAAGGATGAGCAATACCTTTAATAGGGGGGTGATGATGAGCCCCATAAATGGGTAATTTTATGGGCTCATTTTGCCTCCTAACATAGTTAAATCAACCATTCTCTTAGCTTATTGCATTTTTTTTATTATATTTATGCTTATGGAATGAGTTGGGTTATTATGATGCCATGAGGTCTAATATGTGTTTAATGCAGATTTTTGTTGAATTTTGAAGACAAAATAAAAAATTCAATGGACAATTGGCAACAATAATTCGAAGTGGGAAAAGGAGAGTATTTATAGGAGGGAATCCCCCTCATTTATTACTCCCCACATCTAATTCCCCTTCATGTAGCT
The DNA here is from genome assembly GCA_000404065.3 of Pinus taeda. Lineage (NCBI taxonomy): Eukaryota > Viridiplantae > Streptophyta > Pinopsida > Pinales > Pinaceae > Pinus > Pinus taeda. Next base: position 148,655 of record APFE031145810.1, read on the forward strand.
CAGAGAACAAATAAACAAATCAATGCACTCGGAGGCAGCCAAGCAAGTGGAGGATAACTTATGTTTATCTCGCGTTTTGGGAGCCAAGCCTCCTTGATTTTAAGGAAGTTGTTGGGAGCTTAATTTGTATAAGTAGAGAGGCCTAGGGCCTCACTAGGGTCGAATTTTTGTTGAATTTTTGCTACAGTATTGCTTATGTAACTATGCTCAACTTCGAGCTTACTTTTGGTGATAGTTTCATGCAATCCTATTACTATTTTGATAATGAAGATGAGATCTTTCTTGAGCTAGCACTGAGTTACCTCAGAGGGCTGAAGCTCTTGGTTAGGGCCCAATTCAAGTAGCCAAGCTCCTCTTGTTTGTATTTATATGCTTTTTTTTAGCTTATGGATTAGTTGCTGTTAGATGAATTTATTTCTTGGTTAAGAATAGGTTTCTTTTGGTGATTTAGAAGGTTGTTTCCATTTGTGTTTTCTATAGTAGGTTAAGCCGTGATAGAAAGAAGATTCAAAAGGCTAGCAATAGTGCCTTGGCCTCTTTTCTTACCTTTGGGACCATGAACTGAGGCAAAGACCCTCTTGCAGCCCCAAAAACACAGATTTTCCTTCTCCATAGGATTTCTAGTGTTTGCAGTTTGTTACAAGGTTAATGCTTTGCTTTAGATCTCTTCCACCATGCTCATTTTTGTCTTTGCAATAAGTCCTCTTCCATGCTTTCTTTCCTTGTATCATTTTTCAGCATTTCTTTCCATAGCTCATAATTTAGATTAGCTTGATGCAAAATTATGTTTTTTGATTTACTTAATTTCCTTGCTTGCTTGATCTCATTGTTTGACTCTTAGCTCTTTTTGTAGCATATCTCTTCTCATAGCAGGTTAGCCTATCATCCATCACATTCTCTCCCTGATCTATGCCCTACAAGTCGCCCAAAGTTCACCTCAAACTTGCGTTAGTTTTCTGTGTTTTTCCATAGGATTTCTTCCTCTCTCTCGACCATCTTTCCCTCTCCTAGTGATCCTTGGTGGACCCTAGGCACCCCAAAAAATCACCCCAACCTTCATCTACCCTTTCCACCCACTCTCACACCTTCAAAACCTTCAAAATTTCTCTCGGCATCCTCCTGTAGACCTCCTATAGACCCCCTGTGTCCTCCTATAGATTTTCCTGTAGGCTTTCTTTTGAAAGTCGAGTGTGGGAAAAGCCTTCAGAAGGCCACCTGAGACCTCCTAGGACCCATCTACACCATCCTACATCTCTTCAAACCCCAAAGAAACCCTTCGACACCACCTATTCGCTTCCACCTTCACACACAATAAAATACATGCATGTCAAATTCACATAAAAATACATAAAAATCCAAAAAGATGTTTTTTGTTTATTTACTTTTAGAACTAACTTGAGTAGATGTTGTTTAGTTCCTTGAGTAGGTAATGGCATTCATTTCATGGTTTTCATAGTGCTTTCTGCAAAAATAGGATTAGTTGGTTAAGTAGGGTTTGCTAGGTTTACTTTACATTTTAGTCCTTTTCCTTTCTACAATTAGAGTAGCCTCTGTAGAGTAAGCTTTCCTTTCTTTCATCACATATAGAGCTTCCTCTGGAATCGATAGAAGTTGACTTGAGCTCTTACTGATCTTGTGCCAGCTAACCAAGTGACAACCTGCAATAAGAACTAGTACTTGTGCATACAACACCGTTGCTTCCAAGTTTTTAACGAACTATTGGGTTGATAAGAGTAAAGTAGGCAGCGTCGGGAGTGCAGCATTATTGCTATAATACTGGTGCTCACCAAATATGATGACCTAAGTATTAATTCGGTGAAAATTTAGATCAGTTTAAACTAACTAGAGTTGGAGAAAGGTCATGACCTAAATAATTTCATGGAAATCATGAACACTTTTCTCAGGAAAACATCAAAGGCTTTATTCCTTTATCTTGGATTATCAAGATGAAGGGTAGCTCAAACACCATCTATAATAACAGTTAGTAAGACAAAGAGACTCAAATCAATTTGAACATGTGACCTATGGCATCCCCACTAACAACATGCTTTGGCGAAATGGTTGAACCGATTAAGATAACATTTGCGGATATGGAATGGTTGAATATCTCAATATGCTTATCAAATTTCTTCCTGCGTTGTGCATTCTCTTACTGCATTCAATTAAGAGAACATTCATTTTAATTAGGAAGTCACATAATAAGAAGCATATAAAGAGATCAAGCATTGAGCTGCAATTTTTCTTGTTCTCATGTTAGAAACATTCAAAAATTCTTCACCATCGACATCAATAACTATCGATATGCAATGAAAACAATTTTGATGCAGCATTGAATCCTTGTCATATACTAATACATGAAATTTTTAAGCATAGTTTTATATTACCCGATACATGATCAAGAGATGTACATTTAGTACAATAAGCGAAGTAGAAATATTATTATCTTAGGAAAGAATGTAATTTTGACAACACCCATAATCCTCTTTAGTTCTTAGGATATATCCATGTTAACCTCATAATTATTAAAATTTGAGAAGGATGGATCTATGTTAGCTTAGTTGCAAGTGTTTAAATATGGAAAGTAAAATAAATAATATTTTTCCTTTATTTTAATGTTATATTATTAAATCCCAAAGGGGTTGGATCTAGTGGTGGAAAGTGAGGATATTTTCACTATTGGGAAAGGTTTTATTCCATGGGGGCCTAGCTCTAAGACTTGGGTGTTCCTTGAGGTGGTGGTCAAACATGTGGTTGCACTTAGAGAGATTATATTAAACAGTCTCATGACTTTTTCACACATAAGCATATCAAAGCCCACCCACATGTCCTTCAATTTTATAGCCTAGGTGGCATAAAACAACTGGTGATAGGGTGTTCTATTAAGGCACTTAGTGGTGAAAAGGTCACTAGTTTGAAACCCCATGGACATAAATCCATCAATGAATACTAGTTGGTGTTAGTCAACTAGGATAATACTGAGGGGGGGGAGGTGAATCAATATTATGTTCCATTTAACAATATTTTAATTTATTTAAATCGCAATAAAATAATAACACCATAGTACCATAAGTCAAATAACAAACACAAATGCTTACAAACCCACAAAGAGAGAAAACCACAAATCTTCTTTTTGTTCTTAATGTAAACTTTAGTCTGTTGTTACATCATATTTACTAGCACCAACCATAAGGAAGCACCAACTCCTCTATTTTTAAGCACCTTCTTGCAAGATGCACCAAACCCCTTGATCTACACAAGCGTGAATTTGTTGAAATTATTGATTCCAATTGTTTGCAAGCACTGACCTACTAGAGGCACCAGCCTCTTGATTTTTATAGGCACCAACTTGAAATAGGCTCCAACCCCTTGATATAGAAGCACCTACTTGTACAACCTTTTAGATCCCTCTTTCATCAATTTTCAAACTTATATATGTAGTTGTTTTATTAAAATATTATCGATTTAGTATTTCAGATCATCGATATGTTTCTCCTTGCTTTGCACCAACGTATTCTTTCTCCGATTCTCTGATTCAATTAAATATCCTCACAAATCTGGATATTTGATATGTTATTTAATATTATTTTTTATACAACTTGATTATCAAATGGTTAGATCCATGATCCTTGGCTCTACAACTGACTATTCTTTATGTTATTCTTTGATTCAATTAAATCTCCTTGAGAATATTCTCTCTTGACTGATATTCTATTAAGTTTATTTTCTGCAAGATAAATCTCATGCTTCAAATATGTATTTTTTTTTTGTTATCTCATACTCACTTCATAACTTGCCAAATATTGAAAAATGCAGGAAGAAAATCTCAATTTGCCTTTTCCTTGGTCAAACTAGAGATAATTTGAATTTCCACATTGGCATAAATCTTGGAAGTAATTAACTAAGTTGACATGGATATTGTCACTCAATTAACTCCATTAATTCAAGTTGGAGGGATTGATTTCAATTAAGCATGAGTGATTGATAATTTATAGTAATCTAATTTAGTTATATTAATATGTGTTCAGTTAAACGAGTTCCAACTATTGGAGGAACTAGTGGAAGGTTAGTTGTGTAGTGTGACTTCAATCTGACTCAATGATCATCCAATTAAGTTATTAATCAACCCAAAATAGCTAATGCATGTAGATAATTCGAGTTACCTAGTTGAGGTGGATATTCCAAGGTAGTGTAACATCAGTTGCAGATTATTCTAGAGTGCACATGTGTTGCATGCAATATGATGATCAACCTTGGGGAATTGAACAATCCATTTTTGAGAAATTCCTAAATAATAGAGGCCAATTTTTTCAAGGAATTGTGCAAAGAAATATGGGCTCAAGAAAAGGCAAAAATTGACTAAGTCTAGGTCAAATCTTCTTAGTGAGAATAGAGATAGGTTATTCACTTGCAAGTTGTGCTCAATTGACCAAAGAAATTGTAATACATCTCTATTCATCATATTAATTCAAGTAGGCATTGGGGTTTTTAGCAGATTTCTTTCCATGAAAAAAATATTGTATGCACGTGTGTTATTTATCATTGTATGTTTGTGATTGATGTTATAAATTGTGAATTAATATCCACAGAGTATTACAATAGGTTTGTGTCTTGTGATTTTTATTAGAAATTCATGAGTATTTGGAAATATACATCATAATTTCTACATGGTCAGAGTAGGATTCACATTAGAGCATGAGTTTTAAAGTTATTTCTGAGGAGGTTTGAATTTGTAGTTCAATGTAGCAAGATCTCTTTAGAGTTAGGAATATGAGCTTCAATGGGTTGAGGATAGAGTATGCCTTGGAAGGAAACTCCAATTTCATCGCATGGAAGGATCACATGGAGGTGATATAAGATGACAATGGATTGCTAGAATACATCAATATAAATGTGACAAAACCAGTGGAAATTGATGCTCATAACCTAGTCCAATGGAAGAAAAATGTAGCCAAGATGAGGAGAATAATATTGGAGAGAGTATGGTACGACATTGTCACTAATCTCCATGGGAAAGAAACTCCTTATACAATTTGGTAGACACTGACATATCTATTCTGGAATAGCAACAACCATAGGAAACTGGTGCTTAAGGATAAACTTCGAAATATGAAGATGCAAAAGAATGAAACTATTGAATAGTATCTGAGCACGTTCACACAAGTTCATGATGAGTATGTAGGAGTTGGTGTTACTGTTTCAAATGATGATTTGTTAAGCCTAGCCTTTCTAGGCATTCCCAAGAGTTGGAATAACTACCAAGGTTTGGTGACCGCGAGGGAGAAACTATCGAATTGGGATTGCTTATGGTTTGATTTGGTATAGGAGGAAATAAGGAAGAATACCATAGATTGGACTTTATCCAAGGGCAAGGATTAAGAAAAATTTGCATTGGTTGGAAAGAGAAAGAAGGGAAAAGGGAAGAAACCTCAAACTGAACTAGATTTCATCCAAGGGGACAAGAAGAAAGATTTGTCCAAAATTAAATTCTTCCATTGTCATGAATTCAGGCTTAAAGCCACAAAGTGTCCACACAAAAAGGCAAGCAAGAATACCTAAGAAGGAGAAGCAGGTGAAGCCTTGGCTTCATCGTTCGATCTTGAATTTACCCTTATCGCATGCATGGCAAGCATAGCGATGGGGAGCGTGTGGTACTTGGAATCTAGTGCCCTTTTCCACATGGCAGGGTGTAGAGATTTTTTAAGTGACATAGAGGAGAAATATCTCTAGATGCAAATCTAGATGGGGGACAACGGAAGGTATAATGCAACTAGGATTATTACAATCACCTTTCAGAGGGATTCAAGATCCCCTCTCAGAATCAAAGATGTCATGTTCGTTCTAGGCCTAAATAAAAATCTCATCTATGTTACAATTTTTGAAGACAGTGGTTATGGTGTGATATTTAGCAAAGGAAAATAATTCCTAAGACACATAACAACGAGACAAGTGAAGTAGATCGAGGTTCATGTGATGAACCTTTATAACCTATATATGGAATATTGTGTTGCATTAAGCACTAAGGCAAAGAAAGTGTAGGATTGCAATGTCACGGAACTTTGGCACAGAAAACTTGGCCATTTACACCATGGTGCCTTGAAGATTATGCAACAAATAACCATTGGCCTCCCTAAAGGATCACTTAAGTAGCAGGATGTATGAAAAGGATGTACCTTGGGGAAGTACACAAAATCCACATTCCATGATTGGGACAAAAAGCACATGTAATCTTGGAAAGAATCCACTCTAATGTCTGTGGACCCTTCTCGACAGCCTCCACCGCTAGACATAAGTACTATGCTATATTTGTTGATGATTTATCAAGGAAGTGCTCGTTATTCTTCACACAGAAGAAATATGAGACATTCTCCAAGTTCATAGAATTCAAGGCACTGATTGAGAAATAAACTGACAAGAAGGTGATGGCTCTCAAGAGTGATAATGGATGTGAATATGTTTCAAATGAATTCAAAAATTTATTTGCAAAAGAACACATTTGATGAGAGATGACAACACCCCACTACCCAAAGAAAAATGAGGTGGTTGAGAGAAAGAACCATAGAATTGTGGGAGTTGTGAGGGCTATGTTGCATGACCAAGGCCTACCTTTGTATTTCTAGGTTGAGGCATGCAACATAGTGGTCTATTTGCACAACCAAAGTCATCATCGAATTTTGGGCATGATTATAATGGAGGAGGATTTCTTGAGGAGAAAGTTGGATGTGTCGCACTTCAATATTTTTGGAGCCCTTTTTTTACTGCTATGTATCCAAAGAATCAAAGATGAAGCTTGAGTTAACAACAGAGTTGGGAGTATTTGTGGATTACAAAGAAAATCCTCACAACTATTGTGTGCACTTGTCATCCCTCATAATGACAGTTGTGTGAAGGGATGTAAATTTTGATGAGGAGAGAGCGACGCAGTGCTCTCTTGAGAGGGAGCTTCATATCCCACCATAAGAGGATATTTTAGCTCCAAAGGAGGAGCCTCAAAAATTTGTGGAGAAGGAACATATGGAGGATCAGAGAGGAGGAAAAGTGGAGAAATCCACTCAATCATAATCATCTAGAGAAGGTATAAAAGGAAACAGGGAAGATGATAGACTAGTGCAGGATGAGAGGTAGAATGTGGGAGCTCCTTCAAATTTGTGTAAGTAGATAAGCTCACTTGATCAATACACTGGCTACATGGATTTAATAATTTAAATTGTAGAGATTGAACCATCCTCTTTCGGGGAAGCAGTAGAGAAACTTGTATGGGTTGATGCAATGTTGGAGGAATATAAATCCATTATAAAGAATAGTGTTTGGGAAGTGGTCCCAAGATTGACAGATAATTCATTGTGGGTTCGAGATGGATCTTCAAGGTTAATAATGTAGCAGATAGAAGTATAGAGAAGTATAAGGATAGATTTGTGGCCAAGGGGTACTCTCAAGTTAACGGAATTGACCATGAGGAGACCTTTGCTTCCATATCAAGGTACTCATCCAGTAGATCAATTCTTTCACTAGCTGGGTAGATGGGGTGGAAGATCCACCAGATGGATGTAAAATGACATTTCTCAATGGGGTTATTTAGGAGGAGATGTACATCAAGCAACTAGAAGGATTTGAGATATTTAATCAGGATTCTCATGTTTGTAGACTTAAGCGAGCATTGTATGGTCTCAAACAAGCACCATATGGTTGGTACACCAAGATCAACAACTATCTCACTGGTTTGGGATTCACGAAAAGTGAAGTAGATGCAAACCTCTATCATATCTTGGTAGAAGGTAAGTTTCTTATTATTGTCTTATATGATGATGATTTGATTTTAACTGGTAATGAGCAGTTGATCAGATCTTGCAAGGAAGACCTTGTAAGAGAATTTGAAATGAAGGACATGGGTCTTATGCACTACTTCCTTAGGTTGAAAGTATGTCTAGGTGATGGGGAGTTGTTTGTGCCTCAAGGAAAGTATGAAAATGAGGTACTTCAAATATTCCACATGGAGAGTTGTAAACCCATGGAGACTCCTCTAGCGACCAACTAGAGGAAAGAGGATGCCACTTCAGGTGAAGAAGTAGATGCTACCATTTATCAAAAGCTAGTGGGTTCACTGATGTATCTTGTGAACACAAGACCAGATATGTGCTATGTAGTCAACCAGATGAACCAAGCTATAGTTAGTCCAACAAAATTATTTTGGAAGGTAACTAAGCATGTTTTAAAGTACCTCAAAGACACTACCCAATTTGGACTATGGTACATATGGACAGAGGGAGTAAAGTTGTGTGGATTCACAGATGCACATTAGGTGGGGAGTCCATCAAACCTAAAGAGTACATCAGGTGGAATTTTCAATGTTGGGTACACATCTATTTACCGGTACAACATGAAGAAAATATATGTGATGCTCAGCTCAACAGAAGCATAATACATGGTTGTAAGTCAAGCAACATGTAAGGTGATCTATATGAGAAAGATACGTGTGGGACTATTTGGTCAGATGATGGATCCAACTGTGATCTACTATGATAATCAAAGTTGCATCAAGCTCTTTGAGAATCCTGTATTTCACGATCGATCCAAGCATATAGATATTTGATGCCACCATTTACAGGACTGTGTGCAGAGGCAGATAATGTCTCTACAATACATTCTGACAAAGGAACATGATGCTGACATTTTGACAAATGCCTTGTCAGGAGAGAAGTTGTTGTCTTAGGGGGTCTTGACCCAGGTTCAGAGTTAGTTGCACCAACCAATAAAAGCCTACACTACAGGCCATGTTGGAAACAACCCGTGTAGCATAGGATGCAGTCTCTCTCGAAGCAGTATGGGGGAATGCAAGAACCCAGTTTCTACATCCAGAGACTAGTGTGATGTCTTCCAGCGCCTCAGATCTGTCTTCACACATATCGATAAACTCCTAGGGCTTGATATTGTAACTCTATTAAAGCATCCTTTATACCTTCGCGAAGGTCCACGATCGGTCCTTGCAGACCTCTAATAGTCGATTTACCTATTTGTGCCCATAAGAAAGAAATCCTAGATTGGTGTTAGAAAGAAATCCTATGTTGGTGTTCGCACAGATCTACTTGAGTCGTCAGTAAAGATAATATAATTCACCAGAGTCTTTGCAGAAGTTGTGAAACATTCATTGTGCACATTATTAAGATAGATTTAAGGTAATCATGTAACATTTATCAATAATTTATTAGACATGTCATTTATCTGCAACATGTAACATTAACAGAGATGCACAAAAATACTCAGGAATTCTTTGGAAAACTATCTTTATTGATCTTCAATTCAAGGATTACATACTCACACTTCCCTGTGCACACAACTGCAGGGGTCCGTGCACTCCACTGTGGACTCTACCAAGGCCTCTGTGCACTCAGCTACAGAGCCTTTCTTCCTCTAAGCCTTCCTAAGCCTTTCACTCTTCTACTATACTACCTTAGACTCTCTAAGGCACACCTATTTATAGCCTTTTTCATAAACTGACTCAAAACTTATCCAAAACAAGGGGCTCAGCCCCTTTGACTCCTATTCATCTACATGCTCCACATCCACAAATCGTGGAGACTTTACATTATTGGCAAAATTGCACCAAAATTTGGATTATCTTAACCCCAAATTAACCCAAGGGACCCCATCCCAACAAGCCCTCAACACAAAGATCGTGAATTGCCCTCAAGTCACTCTACTGGCACCGCGATCTTACTGCAAAAATCCCCCAACTCCTCTTGGATCACTGCAACTTCAGCAACGCTCTATGTCACTGCCTATTGAACCTTTTCGACCAATTTTTCAATGGCTGGTCCTTCTACTTCCAGCTTCATCATCCATTGCTTCTATTATAGTCCCTTAATCTTATCTTGAATGGAGTTCGTAGCCTGATAAGCCTCATCCAACCAAGGCTGCAACCTAGCCTTTAGCAAGACCTCTTTCTTTTGTGCTTCCTCTACCTGTTCTAGTAGCTGCTTTCCTTATTGTAACTTGGCAAGGCGCTACACTGGTGCTAAGGTGCACACAGTCGCCCTAACCTCATCATATTGGCATTGCCTCTCCCTTACCTCTTTGTTCAATTTCTGCAGGTTCGGATCCTCCTACAGATTGGTCAATAGATCCATAACCTAATCAAAGAATGTCACACAGTCACTGACTATGACATCTAAGGTAGCCATGACTTCCTTAATTACGACTCCCCGCTGCTCCCGAACTTCAAGAAAAATTATGGCTTGCAACTTTAGCTACAGCTCTACAATATTCATGTTGAACTCGAAAGTGATTCGTTCAACTTCTTCTCTAGCCTCACGTACCCCAACGACTAATTTTCCGACTTTGGCTTCAATCTATGCATCCTCCAGGATGTGAACTTCAGGCACTAATTTACATGCCTCTGCTACTAATGACTCCACACATGAACTATGCACCTATAGTGCCTCATTTTCCTTCAAAGTCTACATCTTCTCAATGAATAGTTGTTGATTGTTGACTTTAAACTCACTGACAGCAGTGAGTGCTCGTTGTTCTCTGATCTTGAGATCTTCCACGACCCCCTAATGTAATGCATGTAGGGAATCAAGTGACAGCGCGCCAAGGTTTAGTCCCATGTTTTTTACTATGTAAAGCACCACACGTTGTTCATCCATCTCGATGCCAACTAACCCTTTAGGTAAATGGAAGACTCTAACATCCTACGGCCAATCGATCTCCAGGATTATACTCTTTCCTTGAGTCATACTAGCTTATGCGTCGCTCGCCTTCCTGATAGCTTTCTGAATTCTCATTGCTTGGAGATGCAACTCATGTAGACCCTTTTGGACAACCCTAAGCGTCTGTATGTATTTTTGCTCAAACTATTGTAGCACTTCAGTTGTGGTGTCCCAAATTTTATTGTCGATCTCATCAATATCACCCTCTATTAATTCCATGGGATCAACCCATGTTTTATCAAATTTCTTTTTTCGTGTTCCATCTTTTTGCTCTGTGCCACATCTTTTCAAAATAAAAGGTGTGCGCTTCCCTTCATCACCTTCGTCGCCTTGTCCTGAATGCTCTTTTTTGTCTGTCTCCAACGAAGGTGACTTATCACCTTTCTGTGACTCGTGCTACTCTTGTTCCACCTGCTCCTTAGCAACACGTTCTTGCTCTATGCGAGCCTTTTCCGTAGCTTCCTTATTTTTCTATTTTGCTAGGGTACGTGCATTAATGACCTCCTTTCTTTTCTGCACAACAGAACTTTCTGCGCCCATGCATGTTCCAACATCTACTTCTAACGGGATGCACCACTCTATAGGCCATACCCCTACGACCTCCTGCACATCCATTTGTGACACCAAATAGGGCAATTGGTGCCATTTCTACTCTGGATCCTTCTATGCTTGGATATAGACCCTCTGGAAGTCAGACTTGAACAATGCATACACTGACAACTATGAGAACAAGCTTGGGTAAAATATTGGATGTTGATTGATTGCCATATGGAGATCCATTTCCTCAAAAGTCCAAAATATCTTTGTTTCTGTAATTCGCATGACATCCTTCGTAGACCATAATGAGGCGAATTGTGCTGCCTTTGGCAATCCTTCCTCGAGTGAAGGGAATTCGCCATCCTCCAGCAATATCTATGCAACGAGCACAATAGATAGCAGCAACCAAGCGTAGTGGAATGGCTTGGTTTCCTCCTGGGCCTCGCGGTAATTCGCTAGGAACTCATAATAAAAGTACCGAGCCTAATTAAATTGTATGCCTTTCGCGCACTGCGCAACAAGTGAAACTACTGGTGCCAGAACCTCGTCCACATGACATTTTCTCATAGCATTCCCTACTAAAATCTGGGCAGAAAATTGAACTGCCTCGTCTACAATAGAAAGAATGGAATACCCTCACGACTTCTTGAGGAGGTCATAATCTTTCTTCATCTTGTCTGTAAGATCTTTCTCCCCAGTCTTCGCTCCAAATTCCTTAGCCGAGTTTGCGCCTTTGTAAGTTAGCCACATGATTCTATGAATCAACATGTCTGTGATGATAATAGGCTCTCCTAGCCATAAGCACCCATCATGCACCAACGTGAAGAGTTGGCGCATACATATCATATTAGTGGGGGTGTGGTGATAATGTGGCACCAACAACAGATTGAGCAACCCTAATTGCTCGAGACAACAGACCCATTCCATTGTCTCCAATGTTGTAACACATGTTTCTTCATAATAGAACTTCTACATATATTTGTTCATCACCAAATGTGGAAACTTAGTGTGGTCCGTGAGGTCCCAATCCTCCATTTTTAACAATGGGATCTGCGCAAGTCGAGGACCTTCAAGAGGGACCTGCTCGTAGCAAGGGCATGTATACTATAAACTTCTTGGTATGAGGGTCCTTCACAACCTTTGTTTTTCCCTTTCGTGGAGGGATATAATTAGGTAGCCTCGTCATGGGTTCCATTCCTTCAACATCAATATCCTCCATTCCTTGGAATCCTTCCGCCTCTAGGTCAACTACTCTCTTTGGATTCTTATCCTTCTTCTTTTTTGCCTGTGTTTCGATATGCTTCCTTGGTGATGCATGCACTGACACCGACTTCTTCTTCTTTTCCTTCATTACTGGTTGTTTTTCTTTCATTGTAGGTTGTTTTTCTTTCATCATAGTCAGTTTCGGCCTAGGCAAACTCAGCGTCATGGGCACCACTAGCATAGCCTCTACACTTGACACTTTTGGTTCTTATGCATTGAACACAGCTGTTTCCGAACTTAGGGATTCGGCTGGGTTAGTGGAAATCATTCTCTCCATAAATAGCTTGCGGGTGTGGGAGAAACATTTTCTTGTGACAAGAATTATTCCCAGAATGCTCAGCTCATAGGCAACAGACAACAAAATTCAGCAACAAGTCTTAGAGCACAAAGTGTTCTCTATTTGGACCAAAAAGTGTAATTTATAGGGGTTCTTGAATTAAAATCTGAATGTTCCCCCCAAATTTTGATAATAAATTTTGTTTTGGCGGTAGATCTTCAATATTTTTTCCTCAATTATCGTCACCCCACTCCACTTAACTGTCTTCTGGACGTCAAGTCATCAACAGAAACTCCAACGATCATTTTTCTGCTGGGCTGTGTGATACTTTCCCTTCCGACACAACCTCCTGAGCGCAGCTTCATTGGTTGCATCTTCATCACTCTTCGCATAGCTTGCTCATTCTTTTCCCTTTAAACCAGGCAGTTTATTTTATAGTCCCGTGCTCTCTTGCAATTGCCTATAGCACTATGACTATGTTGATGCCATATAGTCATTGTGTAGGATCCCCTATATACAATTTCAATCTTCTCCCATTCACTCTTCCTGGGAAGGGTTCCCTATTCACCTTCACATGTTGAACTACACCACCATCTGTAATTTCTTTGAAAATATATGGCCCTAACACATGCATTTGGAATTTACCTAGAAATTTAGTGAATTTACTATCATATAAGAGGACAAGATCATTTATCTTGAACGAGCAAATCTTGATATGGTGGTCATGCCATGATTTTTCGTGTTTCTTCTGTACTTGTTGATGGAATCCTATAAAAAATTGATCTTCTTCGAGCTTCATCAGCTACAGGAGCCGTTCCTCCATGGCCTCACAATCCACCATATCCGTTAAAGTTGTAATGCATAGACTAGGCACAATGTATTCTTTTGGCATTACAACTTTGACCCCATATACTAATCTGAACGATGTTTTCCTTTTTAGCTTCTTACAAGTAGCCCTATAAGCCCATAGTACTATAGGTACACGCACATCTCATTCATTACGTTGTAGGTTGTAGATCTTCATCGACACTTTCTCTAAAATCTTATTAAAGGATTCAACAGTTCTATTGGCCTGTGGGTGATACAGTGTACTCTTCTGATGCTAGACTTGAAACTCCTCAATCAATGCACTGATCTTTTTGTTTAGAAAGCGCATACCCTTGTCACTCATTAACACTTTCAGGCATCCAAATCTAGTTAGGACATACTCAAACAAGAATTTTTCTTCCGTAGCCCCTGTACAATCCTTAACTGGCTATGCTTCTACCCATATGGTTAGATATTCTGTCGTAATGATAATATAGCGTGCACCTATTTTCTTTCTAGGGGGCTGAATTGGCCCAACAAAATCAATCCCCCACTTCTCAAAGGGCTACAAATATACCTGAGGATGTAGTAGTAACTCATCTCTTTGCGATAGTGTGCTAGTTCTTTGACATGCATCACACACCTTACTATATGCCTTGGAATCCTTATGTAGTGTTGGCCACCATAGACTTGCACGCAAGATCTTCTGCATAGTTGCTTTGCGTGTAGAATGGCCTCCCACAGCTCCCCCATGAGCTTCGGTAAGAATGTTATTCTGCTCAAATTCTGGCACATATCTTCGCAATATTTCATCTACACCCATTTTATACAAATGCCTCGCAATAACTGAAAAATCGGCCATGCGCACTACTAATTCCTTCTTCTGCTGACTTTTATATCCTTCTAGTGCCATCCTCATAGTCAAGAAGTTAATAATATCTACAAAATGGTCTTCCACTACACGCACCGTAAAGAGCTACGCATCTGGAAACCCTTCCTCTAAATTATTAGGTTCTTCTCCTGTTTCGATTCGCAACAATTGATCAGGTCCAACATTTAACCTCCCCGACTTCACAATGACTTCAAAGTCATACTCGTGAGATAATAGCAACCATCTGTAGATCTTCCCCCCCAACATAGGTTTGTTGACCAGGTATTTCAAGGCAGCAATGATCTGTGTACATCTTGAAATGACCCCCTAAAAAATAATGCATGAAATGTTACAGTGTGTACACCATGGCCAACCCTTCATGCTCAGTCATTGAATAATTTTTCTCAGGCTTTGATAACTTCCTACTTGCAAAGGCTATAGGATGGTCCATTTCTCCTTCACTGGCTTGTGTTAGCACTGCACCCAACATAATGCAAGAGGCATCCACATGTACATGAAACTCCTTTTTCCAATTAGGAAATACTAAGATTGGCGTAGTGATCATCTTGTCTTTCAACACATCTAAATTGCGCTGACATTCTTCATCCAAATATAATGTCGCATCCTTCTTTAGCAGTTTCTCCATGAGCACAATAATTTGAGCATAGGCTTTAATAAATTTTCTATAGTATCATGTGTGTCCCAACATTGCACATAGCTTCTTAACGTTCCTAGGGGCCTCCAAGTTTACAATTACCGCAATATTTGTAGGTTCCACCATCAATCTTGCTTGCACATGACATGACCTAGCAATATTTCAAAAGGAACACATAATATCCATTTTTTCAAATTCAGCATGATCTCGTATCTGTAACATGTATCCAACATCAGGCACATACTTGCAATGTGCCACTTCACTAATCCAAACATAATCTAGTCATCAAAGTATACCTCTAGAATCTTATGAATGAACTCCTTGAACACTACAATGACTACACGGGAAAATATCGCAGACACATTTTTAGTCCAAATGGCATCACAGTGTACTCAAAATAGCCCACTCCATTGTGAAGGTTGTTTTTCTTCTATCCTCTAGCGCGATCTTGATTTGATGATACCGTGAAAATCAGTTAGTAAAGGAATAGGCCTCCTACCCTCCAACGTTGTCTAGTATTTCGTCTCTAAATGGTGTCGAAAATGGATCATGGATGGATGCATAATTAAGCTTCCGCAGATCTACTCAGACCCTTATTTCACTTTTTTGTTTCTTTTATTGAACCACAATCGGGCTCACCTAGTCATATTTTTCAATGGGTTTTATGATGCCTTCCTCCAGCATTTTTCCAGCTCCATAGAACCTTTTCCTTATACTTAGGATTAAGGTGGTAAGGCCCTTGTTTAACAGGCTTCATGTTCGGCGTCAATGTGATCTTCATAACGCCCAAGTAACCGATTATGCCCTTTACATCTGAAAACTTAGTTGGAAAGAGATCCTCGTATTCGCATAGTAATTCAATAACTTGATCTACTATAGCATCATCCCAGTAATCTCCAATTTTCATGAACTTTAGTTCTTCCTTAGTGCCAATGTTTACTTGCTTTATTTTCAAAGGTGTGGAGATGTATGCGTTTTATATTTAAGGCCCCTCGACTTTGCCATGTCCTTCCACTTCTGGAATATTGATGTTCTTGGGGTCTTCTTCTTCCTCTTCAGTGATCACATTATAGCATTCTAGTGCATGGCGTAGCTGGGTTCTCTAGTCTGGTTGGGTCCATTCCATAGGTTCTATCGGTGTTCTGAAGATAATCGCTTTAATTTCCTGCAGTGCTTCATCGATGCTCACAAATCCATCCTCAAAACTAAAAGTCAGTAAGAACCCTTCCTTCAATATATCCCATTCCGTGATGCCATGGCAGAGCTCCTTTTCAAGGTACCAGTTCATGGGGATGGTATCCAAGGTATGGAAAAACATGTGTACCCACTTTGGCTGCGGTTTTGTTTCCCATGATTTAGTCCATTTCACTAGGTGATCGTGTGGATCGTCCCTTCCATTATATTTCTCAATCAATCTGGTGTTAGCACACCCAAACCATAGCTTCATCATTATTTTTGTAATCTCGCCATCCAATAAAACTATCCTTATGCATACCCCACCATCGTGAAGGTGTAGCACACAACGTCAACTCTAATTTTTGGAAGTAATGGTCCTCAAGGACTTCACACTCAAATTCATCCAAAAATAGATCTACATTAGTTAAACCATCATAATAAGGTAATTTTCTTACCTCCAATGAAACACAACACAGTGACTTCATCATCATATTGCATCACAATGTGGACACTTCATGTAAGTGATTCTGCCAATGCTCTAACTCCTCGTCTAAATCAAAGGTGTAGGAACTCTCCTGGTACCATGCAATCTATCCATCTACTGTTGGATTGATCCAGTCTTGATCTCGCGCTATTATCTTGTAAATCTAATCCAGCTCATCATCACTTTCTTCATAATCGTAGAATGGTTTAGTATAGCAAGCCCCTTCTGCAGGATCCATTGGCACTATAAAACACAATGAATTTCTTTCAAATGACATCATCTTTTTCTTCAAATTAATGTCCCCATTCATGTCAATAGCCAAGTTAATTCCCAGGAGTGCAGGGTAGGGATTACTGTCGTCAATGATTTATATAACTTCAAAGTCGGCCACCGTGCTCGGACCTTCTATATCAATTGTTACTCTATATAACTATCCCATGGGGATGATTTTTTGTTGGTTCGCCATCCTGAGCTGAATCATAGACCATTGCAGCATAGGTCTCCCCATCCTTTCCCATGTATGTCTGGGTAATATGTTTACATCATACCCAAATCCAAAATGACCTGGTCCATCTCATAATCATCTATCTGCGCGGTTAGCCTCATCTCTCGCCCTATTCATGCCTTATGCTTTCCTATCTTTCTAGCCATGCAATGTCCATCAAGGACTTTCTCTTTGCTGGCGCATTTATTTATTAATTCCCGTAGGCCTTCCACAACCTTTCTATTGTGTAGAAGCTTTATGCAAGTTTCCAAAAACATAGTGAGTACAGAAGGATCAACCTCTCTAGGTGCGCTAATTTCTTGCATCTTTTCCTAGCTTCCTGAGGTGGAGGCCTCTGCGAATCTCTTCTTGGCTTCCATAAAAGTCTCCTTAGCGCAGTCCATGTCAAAATTGGCTTCTTTATATGGCACTTTGTGGACCCATCCATCTTCTTCAGGTTGTTTAGCCTTATCAGCGTCAATCGTTTTCCACTTCTTATCACAATATTAACACATTGATCTTCTTCATGAGGCTCATCCCTCATCATATGTAGATTTTGCATAGGTTGATGAGGCTATTTTTTCTTCTCTTCCATTTTAGCTATTAGCACCCAACATTCTTCTATAGTATGGTCAAACTATCTCCAGTATTTACATGATGGGTGTGTAGGATTCTGGCACTCGCGCGCATAATGCCCCGGCTATCCACAGTGGTAGCAGATAATCTGACCGTGACCTCTACTAGGTCCTCCTCCTCCTCGACCCCATCCTCGACCTTGATAACCTCCATGTGCTCCTCCAGCACCGTGATCTGGAGGTTGAGTCTCTACTTACATCTAATATGTAGGTTTTCTTTCCATCATCAACTCATAGCTTCGATAGTGGTGCTCATTGTGGCCCACAAATTTGTAGAAGTTACAAAACAACTACTAGGGTGTATGGATGAACTTTTGAAGTAAATGGAAATTATCCGTCACATGTTGTCTAGCAGCCTAAAAAATAGCACACCATAGTGTAGCCCGTGTGCTCGGCCCTGCTGAGGCTTTTGGCTTCAGGGGAATTGGCCCCCTTCCTGTAATATAATTTGCATACACAGGATAGCAATCCTTATCGTGCCCATGGCCCTTGCACTTCAAACACCAAACTTCTGCGTGTTCTTCTAGTTAATCTCCTTGTCTTTCTTCCAAATTTCTAACTCTAGGTGTAAGCTTGATAATTGTGAGTGGATCTGTTGTACCCCGAGGTTCGTATCTTGAATAGGGGATGTCTGCAGCCTCATTGCAATCTTTAAAGATTTTGCCTATGTTTCTATCTTCCATTGTGACAAGTCGATTCTCAAGTGGGGAAAAGGCAATGCTATAAACCATTCACGATGTTGGCTATATGTGATATGCATATTAGCCTCTTTGATCTGACACTTCAACCTCTTATCAAATTCCCAAGCCATCTCATCGACCCTCATCATGATCTCTTTAAATCCAATTACTGACTATGAGTTAGGATTAGGCTTACTAAACTCTTTGTTTAAAGGCGCCTTAGTTTCTGCTAGCGTTGCAAGAGGATTATCAGCACAATACCTAATGTGCCAAGTTAGTGCACGATCCTACAAAATGGTAACCAATTGTGCCTTCTTTATATTGTCATCAGTAATATGGTGTATTATCCATACAACGTTCACAACAAACCATAACTGATCAGCATCTTCACTTCCTATGCCCTTGAAGTTCAATATATTCATCGTGTTTGCCATGTTGAATGGTGATGGTGGAGGTAGGGGTTGTGGGTGAAGGTGTATGCGGTGGAGGTCGAGGTGGCGGTGGTTGCGCAAACCAAAAAAACTCTACACTATTGGCCCTGTCGGCTATAACCCGCATAACGTAGTTTGTAGTCTCACCCAAAGCAATATGGGGGGATGCAAGAACCAAGTTTCTGCATCCAGAGACTAGTGTGATGTCTTCTAGCACCATGGATCTGCCTTTGCACAGATCGATAAATTTCTAGGGCTTAATAGTGTAACTCTGTTAAATCAACCTTTAGACCTTCACAAAGGTCCATGATTAGTCCTTGCAGACCTCTAACAGTCGATTTACCTATTTACACGCATCAGAAAGAAATCCTATATTGGTTTTCGCACAGATCTACTTGAGTCATCAGTAAACATAAGATAGTTCACCAGAGTCTTCATGGAAGTTGTGAAACATTTATTGTGTACATTATTAAGGTAGATTCAAGATAATCACGTAGCATTTATCAATAATTCATAAGACATGTCATTTATTTGCAGCGCGTAACGTTAACAGAGATGTACAAAAATACTAAGGAATTCTTCAGAAAACTGTCTTTATTGATATTCAATTCAAGGATTACAAACTCAAACTTCCCTACGCACACAACTGCAAGGGTCCATGCACTAAATTGCAGAATTTACCAAGGCCTCTACACACTCAGTTGCAGAGCATTTCTTCTTCTAAGCCTTCTTGACCCTTTCGCTCTTTATCTTACCCTCTTCTACTCTAGTGCCTTAGACTCTCTAAGACACACCTATTTATAATATTTTTCATACAATGCCATGGTCTGCGGACCATGGGTGAAGCTCAAAACCAACTCGAAACTTATCCAAAACAAGCGGTTAAGCCCCTTTGAATCCCATTCATCTACGCACTCCGCATCCACAAATCATGGAGACTTTACATTATTTACAAAATTGTACCACAATTTGGGTTATCTTAACCCCAAATTAACCCAGGGGACCCCATCCCAACAGAATTTCAAGTTCCAGATAGGAAGGATAGGGGTGGATAATAATCCATTTCTTGTTGAGAGGGAGTTTTGAAAAATGCAACAAGAAAATCTTAGTTTGACTTTGTCTTGGTCAAACTAGAGATAATTCAAATTTCCACATCAACAGAAATCTTGGAGGTAGTTAACTTAGGTGACTTCTCCCACTTGTTGTTTTCTTTCCATAGGGGGCCACAGAAGAGCTTAGTCATTTTTCCAGCCCTAAAATGCCCATTGTTTCTCTACACCAAGAGAACTTCTCAGAGCTCACAGATTTTGTCAATGCATCTGCAGTATTCTTCAAAGTGTCCACCTTTACCAGCGACACCTTTTTGTCTTCTATCATATCCCTCACAAAGTGATACTGAACATCAATGTGCTTTGTCTTTCAATGATAAGAAGGGTTCTTTGCCAAGAAAATTTCACTTTGGTTGTCACAGTCTATCCTTATAGCTCCCTATACTAATCCCATACTTGAACACAATCTCTGCAACTAAATTGCTTCCTTGCTTGCATGAGTGGTTGCCATGTATTCTACCTCTATAGTTGATAGTGCCGCTATGGATTGTTTCTTACTCATGCAACTGACTGCACCTCGAAATAGGTAAATCACATACCCACTTGTATATATTCTCTGATCCAACTCTCTAGCCCAATCTACATCAACAAAGCCATGGATATCCAAAAATCTGTCCAATCCTAGTCTTCCTTGGTAGCACAAACCATAATCTCTAGTGCCACACAAATACCTAAAAACCCGCTTCACTACTATCCAATGCTCCTTCCTTGGTTTTGACATATACCTGCTCAATACTCCCATTACATGTGTAATGTCTAGTCTAGTACAGAGTATTGCATACATCAGGCTATTGACTGCACTTGCATATCGAACATAGGACATATCCTCTTCCTCTTCTTATGTCTTGTGACACTATTCAGCAAATAAATTTACACCTACATGAATAGGAACCTTCACTGGTTTACTATCCTGCAAATTAAACCTCTGTAATATTGTCTTGACATGCTTCCTCTGGTTTAACGAGAGCTTCCTCTTTGTCTGATCTCTTTTAATTTCCATTCCCAAAATATAGTTTGCAGCACCAATAACTTTCATGTCAAATTTGGAGGACAATTGGGTCTTCAAATCCTGGATAATTTCTTTGTCATTTCCAACCAGCAACATATCATCCACATACAAGACTATATAAGTAACACAGTCACCAATTAATTTAAAATACACACAGTGATCTGCTTTTCTTCTGGTGAAGCCAAGTCCCCGTATAAATATATCAAATTTCTGATACCACATCCTTGGTGACTATTTTAACCCATACAAAGTCTTCTTTAACTTGCATACCAGTTCTTTCTTACCCTTCACCACAAAGCCTTTAGGTTGCTTCATGTAGATCTCCTCTTCTAGATCCCCGTGAAGAAATGTTGTCTTCACATCCATCTATTCTACCTCAAATTCAAAAGCAACAACAATAGATAAAAGTAATCTAATAGAAGTTAACTTGGCAACAGGAGAAAAAATATCACCAAAATCAATTCCCAGCACCTAGGAATAACCTTTTCCTACCAAACGAGCTTTGTATTTCCACACCTTTCCTTCTGCATTTGTCTTCCTCTTGAACACCCATTTGCAACCAATGGGCTTCCTTCCAGCTAACAACTCCACCAAATCCCAAGCCTCATCTTTGTGCAAAGATGCCATTTCATCAACCATGGCCTCTTTCCAGATTTTTCCATCCTCTGAATCTACTGCTTCCTTCACAGTTCTAGGATCATCATCAGTAATAGATAAAGAAAAATTTGAAGAGAAAGCAGATGGACTATACCTTTCTAGATGCCTTATTTCTCGAACTAATCTTCTCACACCTAGAGTTTGTGGCTCTTCATCTTCTTATTCCTCCTCTGTTGTACAGTTTGATTCTTCCTCCTTTAGCTCAAACTCTATCTTCTTAGGTTCCTTTGGTTGGACTTCATGTTTAATAACATCTTTCACCTCTCTGAACACCACATATCTACTGTACACAACCTTTCTTGTTGCTGGGTTCCAAAGCTTATAACCCTTTAAACCATCCTTATACCCAGTAAAGATGCATTTTTCATATTTACTATCCAAATTGGCTCATTTCTCCTTTTGAACATGTACATATGCATCACATCAAAATACCCTCAAATGTGAAAGAGAGGGCTTCTTAACAATCCATACCTCTTGTGGAGTTTTATCCTCCAACGTTGATGAAGGTGATCTATTGACCAGGTAACATGTTGTCGCCACCGTCTTTGCCTAGAATTCTTGTCCTAACCCAGCACCACTGAGCATTCTTCTTGCCCTTTCCATCAATGTCTTGTTCATTCTTTCTGCAACTCCATTTTGTTGAGGTGTATATGGAGTACTCTTCTACCGTGCTATACCACACTTCTTACAGAATTCTTCAAATTCCTTACTGCAAAACTCTCCACTGTTATCTGTCCTCAACACCTTTATCTTCTTCTCTGTCTGGTTTTCCCCCAGAGCCTTAAATTCCATAAACCTGTCGAAGACGATTTCTTCTTAAGGAAATATATCCATGTATTCCTTGAGAAGTCATCTATAAATGATACATAGTACATAGACTTACCCAGTGATGGAACCTTCACAGGTCCAAACACATCACTGTGCACAAGCTCTAATATCTATTTTTCCCTCTTACCACCAGAGGGGAAACTCACCCGATTCTACTTCCCATATACACAATTTTCACAGAAATCAAAATCCAAAGAGCTATTAATCATACATTCTACCATACCTTTACCATGAAGTATTCAAAGGTCCTTCTCTCCAATATGTCCAAGCCTTTGATGCCACAACATGGTCTTCTCTCCAGAGACCACTAGATTTTCTACTCCACTTTTAGAAACCACAGAACTATTGCACCCATCAACAACAATGCTACCTTGCAGCTTGTACAGAGTTCCAATCCGAACTCCCCGCATCAATAACAGTGTTCCTCGAACCATCTTGCAGGTATCCTTCTTGAACACTGTCTTTACACCTGCATCATCCAACTTGCTTACAGAAATCAGATTTCTGGCCAACGCAGGAATATGCAGAACACCCGGAAGGGTTCTAACCCTTCCACCTTGCAACTTCAACTTTACTTCTCCGCGACCAATGATTCTAGCCTTCCTATCATCTCCTAAGAAGACATCACCACCATCGTATTTCTCATACTCGCAGAACCACTCTCTATGGGGAGTGAAGTGAAAGGATGCACCTGAGTCAATTAACCATGCCACATGATCTACATGTGTACTTGAAGAAGCCAAGTACACATCCCCACCTTCATCTGAGGTGGTTTTCATCTCTGCAGAAGCAGCATCATCAAATCCCTTTCCTTTATCAAGATCTTTAGATTTACATTCCCTTTTTTAGTGCCCTTCCTTTGCACATTTCCAGCACACCACCTTTATAGGTTTTCCAGGAGATTTATATCTCCTTCTAGATTTAGATCTCCCACTCAATGACTTATTTTTGTTTTTGTTCTGGGACCATCCTCGTATAGACAAGGCATCACTATTCTAGCTCTCCATATTTTTCTGTCTCATCTCCTCTGTCAGCAAGGATGAGACTATTTCATCAAATTGCAAGGCAGTTGCATTGCTACCTATTACAATAACTAGACTATCCCACAAATTTGGTAGAGAACATAACAAATTGATGCACTTATCTTCATATGAAATTTTAATATCAATAGATGCTAACTGACTTACCACAGTATTAAATGCGTTCAGATGCTCTGTCACCAAGTCTCCATCTTTCATCCTCAGGTTATACAACTTTTTCTGAAGGAATAGTTTATTCACCAAAGACTTAGATTGGTACAAAGTCCCTAGCTTGTCCCACAAAGCCTTCGTCGTAGCTTCCCATGATACATTCAACAATACTGAATCTAAGACACACAATCATATTGTGCTCTTTGCCTTCCGATCCAAATTCTTCCAATCTTCATCGGACACTCCTGTTGGTTTAGTACTCGGATCTACCATGATCCACTGATCTTTATCCACCAACAGATCCTCCATCTTAAATTTCCACAACTCAAAACTCTGACCATTAAATTTCTCGATCTCTATCTTTCCATATCTTGCCATCTTCTTTCACCACCAGAATAGATCTTGTAGATATCCCACTGAACAGGGTCTACCACAAGCCTAAGAGAAACCCCTCAGTAAAAAAGGCATCCCCTTGAAGACAAAACAACTCTGATACCAAATGTAGGTTTTAACCCAGTACAGAAATTACCTGCATACGAATTCTAAAACACAAAAAATAGACAATGCAAGAGCATAACACATAAACACATATACATAGAGATTTTCCCATGGATTCCAAAACTGGGACTACTAGCTTGATTTTTCATTATGTTCCTTTCAATGTTACAATACATATTTATACATGCTAAAGCATCCAATACCATGGACCGAAAACCATAGGCAGGTTCACCAAACCTAATATAGGGTCCAAAAAAAAATTTCTTGGGGCTACCTGAACCCCTCAAGCCCCCCAAATAGGGGGGGTTACCACCCCCTCTGTGACCCCCTTGCTGCACAATCGATGCAATGAAGGGGGGGCTCCACCCCCCCTCTAACCCCTTGGTTTACTATGTGGGTTAGTCGTGGAAAGAATATAACACAACCCAACAGACATGAATCTTGTCACTCAATTAACTTAGTTAATTCTAGTTGGAGGGCCTGAGTTCATTTAAGCATCAAGGATTGCTAATTTATAGCAATCAGTTATATTAAGTTGTGTTCAGTTAAACTAGTTCCAATTGTTGGAGGAACTAGTGGAAGGTCAGTTGAGTAGTGTGACTTCAATATAACTTAGTGATCATCCATTTAACTTATCAGTCATCCCAAACTAGTTAATGCATGTAGATAATTTGAGTTACCCAGTTGAGGTGGAGATTCCAAGGCACTGTAACATCAGTTATAGACTATTATGGAGTCTACATGTGTTGCATGCAATCTAATGATCAACCTTGGGGAATTGTGCAATCTATTTTGGAGAAATTCCTAAATAATAGAGGCCTAATTTCTCAAGGAATCGCACAAGGAAATAGGGGATGAAACAAAGACAAAGATTGATTAAGTATGGGTCAGAGCTTATCAATAAGCAGATAGATAGGTTATTCACTTGAAAGTTTTGCTTAGTTAAGAAAAGAATTTGAAATACATCTCTATTCATCATATTAATGCAAGAAAGTTTTGGGGTTTTTATCAGATTTCTTTCCCTGGGAAAAACAATGTGTGCATGTGTGTTATTTCTCATTGCATGTTTGTGATTGATGTTCTAAATTTTGAATTACTTTCTGTAGAGCAATCAAGTAGGCTTTTGTCTTCTGAATTTGATTAAAACTTCATGGGAAGTTGAAAATCTACATGTTTCACCTATCACAAACTGACATGTAGAACATGTGATGTCATTGTGATGTCATCCCAGTGGTTATATCCCAGAAGACATAAAAGAGGTACATAAAAGATAACACTAGCTAGCAAGAGACGAGAAATATTGGCGATGACAACACAACATTGACAACCAATTAAAAATGTGTCGAGAGGATGCCACATGACAACTCATCTGTAGGACCTACCCTAATGGGATTGTCACCAGATCTCAGCAGAAGTACTAGGTAGAAAAAGTCAAGACACAAGAGGCAGAAAGATAACCAATTATAAAGGGCATTAGGAGGTCCCCACAGGACATGTCAACCTAGTGGCATGGCCCCGATGGGTTTATAAAGGATGCAATAAAGAATTGTTAGGATAAAGGGGGCTACGGGGTAGGCCCTTACCCCTATTAATTTTGCGTAGAAATGAACCAATGATGTAGAGCTGATACAACAAGGAACAAGGTGCCCGACATCATTGGGGCATAGGGATTAGACCCCAAATGAATGAATAATGGTCATAGAGACCAAAATTTTGGTTATTTCATGTAGAAACAAAATCAATGGCGCAAAGCTATTTGCAAAGGAAATAAGCCCACGAAGGGCTCCAATAGGCTAAGCTCCTAGAGCCTAAGCCAGTGGTCGCAAAGACCCAGTGTTATGGCAGAAAAGTAGGTAAAGGTATCTGCAAAGCGGGCCTAAAGGCCAAATTAGGCAAAACTATCAGTTTTGTAGTGGAATTGGCAGTTAAGCCAAATTGACTGCTGATAAAAATAGCCAACACACTACTAAATCCTGTCAAAAAACAAGAATGACTAAAAATTGTAAATAAAATCAGCTCAATTGGAAGAAAAGGCTAGTTAAGGTCTGAGAACTCATTGAACAAGTGCAGAGGAAAAAAATGAATAGGTCAAAGGAAAAAATAAAAAATCCATGCAATAGATCAAAAAATAATTTAACTAAAGATCAACCCAAAAAATATTAGTCAAGAATTCTTTAAGGGCAGAATTCGAGTAGCAAAATTGTGTGGTTGCAGAGGAGAGTGTGAGGATTAGAGGTTGCCAGTGTAGCATGATGCATAATAGTTTGGGTATGAATCAAAGGTGAATTAGAGAGAAATATTGGTGTCTCAAAGGTGTTTGAGAAGGAAAATAATGAATTGGTGTTGATGCTTTTGGTGCATAAAGTTTGGTGATTTGTTCAGTGATGACATATTACTAAAGGTGGTGGTGGTTTGTATCACTAAACAGATATTGATGAAGGTGATTTTATTAGTGATCAAATATTGTTTAAGGTGTTGTGATTAAGCAATACAATTATTTTGAAATCAGAGAAGGCCTATTGATCTGAGTTTTAAAATGGATGAAATATGGATCAATAGGGCTGGCAAGTGGTAACTTGTAGCTCAAGGGTAGTATCTCCTTCTAGTGGGTGCTAGTAAATGAGAAGGGGGAAGAGTCCCTTCCAACAGAGATTGATAAACTAACAGAGGCAAGAGTCCCTTCTAGGGAGTACTGGCAAATGAGCAAAGGCAACAATCCCCTTTAGTGGTAGCTAATAAACGAGAAGGGATAGAAGTTCCTTTCAGTAGCAATTGATAAACCTACAAGTAGTAGCTTGTGGGGAAATGATGTAATCAGGTTAAACCTTGTAATAAAAATAATATTGGCATATTGTGTATATGTTTCTCATGTGCTTGATGTTTACGATTTTATGTTCTAAATTATTGAGTTTTGTTGTTGATCAATGAATAATTGTTAAAGTGATTAAAAAGTGAAATTTGTAAAGAATTGTATAATTCGGCCACACTTTTGATTCATCCCCCCTCTCAGTAGTGTCATGGTTTCCATTGTTTCTAACATATCGGGAATTGAAAAAAATCACAGTTAGGAATAGATACTCGATCCCATGGATTGGTAAAACTCTTGACCAGCTCAAGAAGGCAAAGTACTTCACCAAGATTGATTTGAAGTTCAACTATCACTAAGTTCCAATAGAACCCACTCATGTATGGAAGTCTGCCTTCAAGTCCAAGGATGGTCTCTTTGAGTGGTTGTTCATGCCCTTTGGGTTTACAAATTCCCCTGCAACTTTTATGAGGCTGATGGATGACATATTGTAGCCTTTCACCAACTTGTTTATGATTGTATATGGATGATATCCTCATCTTTAGCAATATTTGTGCATAACAATTTCAACATATTCAACAGGTTCTTCAAACCCTGTGGCAACACAAGTTATGTGTCAAATTGGAGAAATACTCCTCTGGCATGGACCAACGTCAATATCTGGGCCACATAATTGATGAGAAAGGCATGCATGTGGATCCAACTAGGATCCAAGTTATTCAAGATTGGCCAACCCTGACAACTCTAATATAGCTTTGTAGGTTCTTGGGCCTTGCTAATCTCTATCATAGATTCATGTTAGGGTTCTCTCATATCGCTTGACCCTTGAGTCAAGTTATTGGGGGTGGAGAAAAAAAAAAAAAATTGGTCCGAGTCACAATAGAAGGTATTCATTGAATAGAAACACTACCTTTGCTTTTCACTAGTCCTCACCTTTCCAGACTTGCAACGACCATTTGAGATTGAGACATATGACTATGATTATGCTATTGGTGTAGTCCTCACTTAGTAAGGGAATCTAGTGGACTATCACAGTGAGTCTCTCTCTGATACTATTTAAAGGTACCCCATTTATAATAAGGAAATAAATTATATCATGCAGGCCTACCAGCAATAGAAACATTATATTATGTGGAAGGAGATGATCATCCACATGGATCACCCACCTCTTTAATTTATGCAGACATAGGGGAAGTTGAAGAATAATAACCACCAGAAATGGCCCACATACCTGCATAAATTTAACTTGAAAATTAAATATAAGAAGGGTAGCACTGATCAGGTCACATATTGCATCAGGTAGCCCCTGATTATAATACTGAGCACAAATCTCAACTCTTGCGGGCATGATTCCTTTAGATGGACGCAACTATATGAAAGTGACTCAGAATTTTGTACCATCTACAAGATATTGATGGATGGAAAGCATGTTCCATACTTCCACCTTTAGGATTGACTATTGTGTTATTTGGGACACCTTTGTGTTTGCTCAAGAGATTTTACAAAGTTGATTTGGTAGGTGCATTACAGTTGGGTTGCAGGACATTTTGGTGGGGAGAAGACAATGGCAGTAATACAGAAGTATTTTTTTTAACCAAAACCCTGATAAGATGTTGGAAAACATATAATATGTTGCATTGTCAGTACCATTGCCAAGCCACCCATTAAGAAGCAAGGAATGTACACTCTTCTACGTACTCATAACAATATTTTAGAATCCATATCCACGAACTATATGTCTAGCATTCCTTCTACCAAGCATGGTAATTACTGTGTGTTTATGGTCATTGATATATTTTCTAAGATAGCCATATTGGTTTCCTGCAAGAAGAGTATCACAACAGAAGACATTACCAAGTTCTTCTTTGAATGAGTGTGGGTACATTTTGGTATCTCGCATACCATTATATTAGATTGGGATAACAAGTTCCTATGAACATCTTGGTCGATCCTCTAGTCATTGTTGGACACCAATCTCACCAAGTCGACTATGTTCCATTCCCAGACTAATGGCCAAGAGAGTTCATCTATAGAATGATAGTGTACATACTACAAATGTAAAACTCTAAGCATCCTCAAACATGGGATGTGTGAAAGAAAACTACAACATAGCTATTCATAGCTAAACTAGCCACAACTCGTTTCAAGTGGGCCTCGGATTTCATCCATTTTGTCGCATTGATGTTGCAATTCCTCTTGCAACTATGTAGTCAAAATATGCACATGTCCAAAGTTGATAAGGCCATAAAATTTATTGAATGCATTCAACACATCTGCCAATAGGTTAATGATATCTTGGATAAAGGAAATACTAAGTACAAACAACATCATGATCAACATCGAGTGCCACATAAGTTTCAAGTGGGAAACAAGGTTTGTTTTCATTTGTAGAAGGAACGCCTTGCCAGAGCCCATTGGAAGCTTTGACCACTCTAATAGGGACTTATACCATCACCAAGGTTTTGAGTGATAATTCTTTCACACTAAGTATCCCTCCATTCCTTGGCTTGCACATAGTATTCAATGTGTATGGTCTTTGGCCATACTTTCCACCATTGTTGAACACATCAGACATTGTTGAGCAACTGACACCAATAGAGCTTAACCAAGATTGCATTAAACAACCTACAAATTATTGGATCATGGACACACATAAAACTCGCCATTAAATAGAGGATCAAATTGTATTGTGTTGTCAAAGTCGACTAGCTCTTGCACCAAGGCAAGTGGCTCACTAGGGACTAAGTTCAATAGAAGTTTCCTCACCTCATGGAGGCACTCAATGCAATGGGGACCATTGCTTCCTAAGGGGGGATGAATGATCCAAGTTGATATTGGTGGCCACCTACCTATTCCACTTGTATCCCCAACACTGTTTTCTACCAATTTCTTATTTTTTCAACCTAATTTCATATTTCAACAATTTTCTATTTTTGGCAATTTTCAAGCCCTGAACTTCTGGTGTTTGTTTTGTGGCCCTAAATGACATTTTTTTAGGAAATGGAAAAACATGGATTAAAATCCATATTTGTAGTAAAAATTTGTTTTCCTCTTGTAGACCTTTCTAACGGGCTATCATGTGCACCAAACAAAGATTGTATGCCAAAGTTATGACCCCGAGAAGTTGACATTCCAACTAACCCCATCGAGGCCCATACCTTTGGTTTTCATCTCATGCGGTTAGGATTTTGGATGTTTAGGGTTTCTCTTTGTTTCTTCATGATAAAAAGGACTCCAAGCCTCACTATAACACAGTTCACAAGACATATGGCCATCACATCTCTTCCCAGAGATATGCTACCACAAGCTAGTTTACTTTCATTTTGCATGTATACAATTTTTAGCATTTGTTATTTATTAATTGAAGTTCAGTTTCACTGTATCTCCATGTTTCTATTTTAAATATGTATTTCATTTTGTTACTTCATAATTTTGGATCACATATGTTTATGTGGAAACCCATAAAGGGAGAAAACCACAAATCTTATTTTTGTTCTTAAAGCAAACTTCAATATGTTGGTACATCAAATTTACTAGCACCAACTATAAGGAAGCACCAACAACTTGATTTGTAAGCAACTATTTATGGGAGGAACCAACCCCCTTGATATGTGCAAGCACAAACTTGTTGAAAGCATTGATTCTAATTATTTGTAGGCACTGATCCATTGGAGGCAACAACCTCCTGATTTTTATAGGCACTAACCTGGAAAAGGATCCAACCCCTTGATTTGCAATGACCTACTTTCACAACCTTTCAGATCCCTCTTTCAACAATTTTGAAACTTTGATCTATAATTGTTTTGTTAAAATATTACGGATTTATTCTTTCAAATCATTGATATATTTCTCCTTGATTTGCACCCACAGATTATTTCTTTGATTCTTTGATTCAATTAAATCTCCTCAATCATATGGATCTCTAATATGTTCTTTGTTTAAGTTTCTTTTCTGCAAATTGATTCTCAAATGGTCAGATACATGATCCTTTGCTCTGGAACTGGATATTGTTTCTTTTATCCTTTGATTCAATTAAATTTCCTTAATAATCTTCTCTCTCTATCGATCTTCCATTAAGCTTCTTTTCTGCAACCTGAATCTCATGCTTCAAATCTGCAATTTTTTTTATCTTAAACTCACTTCATGGCATATGAACAACTTCGATTTCTTCTATATGTTATGATCTTTGGCTTCTACACATTTTTTTCATTGTTCCAAATCTATCTCGATTTTCTCTCTACGATCTAGTTGCATCATTTTTTTCTTGTTCCAATCGAATCGCAGAGCTCCTGCTTCTTTGTTATAGTTCTTACACTTGTTAATCTTCGACCCCATTTGTTCACATTGATGATTCTTCCTTATATATCCAAAATTACTCTCTCGCTAACTGCTAGATCTTATTTTTTTAGGTTTGTTAATAGTCTTTTATTTTATAACAATCATATCCCAAATACCCATAACTCTTCTTTAAATGATCATCAACAACGAGCACTTAGCCAATCACCTTTTCATGATATAATGCTCAAATCTAGGACATAACCCCATTGACCTCCACTCGACATGAGTATTTGTCACCATCTCATTGTCCATTAGTGAATGCTACATGTCGAGCCACATCATCATTGTGACATTTCCATGGGTCATCACTTGAGGCTACCAAGTCATTGCTTAAACCATGTCACTACAACCTAGTGTCGTCTGCACTAATTTGTCAGCGTCAGAATATAGTATCAGATGAGCTTTACTCATTATGGATGGAGCACGTAGAGATCCCAATGTTGATTTGAGCCATCCAAACAAAAGGTTTGCAACTGTAGGATCACATCGCGATCAGGTTTGTGTGTTAAATTTCATATTTGTTGACATCTTATATCAAATATGGGCCATTAATCTGAATTCTTCTCCAGGGAATATTTTAATGATGGAAATTTATCTTAAATTTTAGAAACCTTTGTGAATCTTACTAGTCCTTAACATGCAAATTATAACATGTTTAGCGATATGTTTGTAAAAATATTTCAATTTGTAATTATTTTATATATTCTCTATAAAAATTTGGAATTTTTTAAGGGAAAATAATTTTATGATATAAAATTTGGGCGAATCATTTTTAGAAAAAAGAAAATTAGTGAATCTTTTTTTGGAAAAAAACATAGAAAATTAGCCCACCCGCAAATATTAGCCCCTAAATTTTTTTTTGTTCTTCTCCATCGTTGAATCATATTGGATGTTGGACCACACCTTAACTTCGGTGCATGTTGATGTTCAATATCAAATCTAGGTCATTATATGAAATCAATCTTAGCCTTTGGATCCCATCATGTGATGGATTGTTGATTAACCCCACACAAGTTAGATTATGATATCAAATTTGGGTCATTGATATGAATTCTTCTCCACCGTAGGATCATATCGTGTTGTGGGATACACATTATTCTCTGTGCACATTGGTGTCTGATATTATTTCTTAGCCGCCAGATCAAATTTATTCTTATCGTTTGATCCATGATGCAAGCAACATATTTTGATATCGATGCATGTTTAACTCCTGATGCAAATTGAGTTTGTCGATCTGACCCATGTATATGAGTTGTGTCTATTGATTTTCTTGCTCCAATTATTTCCCACTCACATTATGCTCAACTTGCAGCTCCTTAAGCTAGACTATCTGTGCTAATGTTATTATTCGCAGATATTTTTTAGATTGAGTAGTCTAATGAGAAATCCATAGTTCGTAAACACTCCACATCATTCAAAATGATCAACTTAAAACTACCATGTGTACTACTAATCTTCAAAATAATTTTTCGCTTTAGTCTGCATCCTTGACTTCTGTTGGGGAATAATACACATTACAACACTCATAATAACATACTAACCAAGCTCCCTTTGAACTTGACACAATCAACTGTAATTGCCAACATGCTCAACATGCTCACTTCAACAAGCTCCCCTGAACTTGACATAGGTTGTGATCATTGACTTAATGTGACATCAATGAAAACCACTACTCAATAGTTTGTGTGGCCTAGGTTGGGTGCAATCCCCAAATGATTTTGACAAGTTAGATGTGACTAGGTCATAGTTTCTAAACCCATAGATTAATCCCACTATTTTGCATACAAAGTAACAAAAACAATTAAGTTATATTATTAAGAAAATAAGATATTGAATCTCCTCCATTTTTATTGCTGCAAACACAAAAGAAGTATTAAACATATTTTCTTCTTAAATTATAAAACATCTTTCTTACTTTAACATAAATTTTTAAATAACTACAAATAAACTAACCTAATCCATTAACAACTTTATTTTTATCTTTCGTAATATATCTAATAATATTAAACTTAAAACCCCATATGGGGTGACTAGGGAGGCGACAGAGACTAGAACTGGATAGGCCATCATCATCTCAGGTAGTGGGCAAGGTGGACATTCCACCACCCTTGTTCATGAGAACAACAAGTACATGATGGGAGGTATTTTCAATATCTCAAGTAATTGCTTTAACCGTCGACTAGACTCCTCTCATGTGTGAAGTGATCTTTGCAAGGTCTCAATTCATATTTGGGAAGCTCCTTGAAGTTACATTGTATTTTTTCATGATGGAAAAGGTTATTCAGACTGGAAATCTCTATCTGATTATGCTAAATCTAGGGCATCCTCATTCATTCCTTGCCACTTTATGGTTTTTCTAGCTTTTTTTGTGGTGTAAAGCTGTGTCTTAGTGTGGTTTGAGAGAGGGACTAGGCCCTCCTAGGATACTCTCTTCCTCTTTGGCTTTCCTCCTAGTTGGGTTTATTTATTTTTTTCCTCCAGTCAAGTCCTTCCTTTCCTTTCTAAATGTTTATCATCAGCTAGTGCCCTGGTAATTGAATCAGTCCTATTCAACTTGGAGGTTTGTGGAGGAAGAAGGAAGCCTTTTTTACTAGGGCACTTATTTTTGAGGTGGATTCTATCTTTGGTGAGGCCTCCTGGGGGTACATAAAAGGCCTAAAAGCTCATTAATTATTGTTTATGTGGTACTAATCAACTGCATTTGAGAGTTGGAAATTGGCAAAGGAAATTTGAGTGGTATTGTCACCTCCTTTCCGAAACGCCATCTATAAAGAGTAGCTATATTGATCCCATTCTCTAGACTTGCCATGTAGTGGAGGTTTGGTCTTTGGGGTTGTCGTGCTTGCGTCCTACAACCTAGATGGGCATTATGACTTGGAAATGAACCTAGTCTCAGAGAGGGGCTAGTAGTCTAGGGTCTTTTGGAAGCTCTCAAGCCCATGCTCGAGCGCAATCTTCAGCCTATCTGTTCAAAATGTAAACTCCTTCGAAAATTCAGCAAGTGCTCTAGGAAGTTGAGGAGGATGTCATAACTAAAATATATTGTCATTTTGACTCAAAGGTTATAGTTACTATGGAAAATCAATTGCTAGACACTGGGCACACCCGAGGGCAACAAAACTAGTACTTGCATACAATTGACCTTTATTGGAAACTCAATATGCTATTGGGAAGGGTGATCCTTGACAGAAATGACGTTAAAAACGAAATTATGATGATTGTGAATGAGATGCAGTTGGAATTTAAAGCTATGGACGAGTGTTTGGCAAAGATCAAATAGTCTTACATCGCAACAAAACTCAACTCCTTTAAACAATCTAGGTGATCAAGCATCCATAGATGTGAATATTTCTACCTCTTGCTATACTCTTCATGAAAAATTTTGTTTTCTATCTTATGTTATAATATCTTTAAACACTAAATGACAAACTTTTTTAGTTTATCTATATTGTTAAATTTTGTAACTGTTAAACCAAATATTCTAGACTTTTTGACCACTCAAAATATTTTTTAAAAATATATATATTTTTTTGGAGAACAAACCTCTTATATTTGGTTCGGTTTCCATAATAACAATTAAAAAACATATAAAAAACTAAATCATATGTAATCATGGACATCCATTAATAGAAAACCTTTAGCTTTAACTTTAAAACAAAAGTAGAATAAATATATTTTAGTTTCATATATCTCAAATATATTGTAATTACTAAATGTTGATATTTACAATTTATTCCAAACAATAAACATGACATTTGTTTCTTACACTATACTCTGATTTGACGTGTCTAACCAACACTACTTACTTATTTGTACCTATCTCTTTTGAGGTTAGGAGAAGTAGATAAGGTTTGTTTTTTATTTAAACCTCACATAGGTAAAATGCATTGTTGATATTTACAATTTATTCCAAACAATAAACATGACATTTGTTTCTTACACTATACTCTGATTTGACGTTTCTAACCAACACTACTTACTTATTTGTATCTATCTCTTTTGAGGTTAGGAGAAGTAGATAAGGTTTGTTTTTTATTTAAACCTCACATAGGTAAAATGCATTATTTTTGGTCATCGGTATTGATTGCGTGATCACATGGGCAATGTTCGTGTCGTTAAAATAAATAAGGCTTGAGATATTAGAATAGGGATGGAATTTGATGGGTTAATTATTGGTTAGGAGTGATTTGTTTTTTAAATATAATTAACCAAATTTAAAAATTTGTTGGTTTTTTTGGAATTATGAAAATGAATCTAGAAGGTATGAAAACTGTTAAATTTAACACGTGAATTTATTTTGAAATTCCAATTTTGTCTAAAACTCTAACGTTTTTAATCATTTTTTTTTTTTATTAATATAAATCTAAATAATTATAACAATTTTTTTATTAATATAAACTTAATCAATTTTCTTTTATTAATATAAATCTAAATAAATTAATATATAATTTATTTTTAATTATTAATAATTTTTACATTTAGATAAAATTATTTAAATTTTAAATAAAATATTTAAAAAATTAATATATTAATATTTTTAATAGTTATAAATAAAATTTTATAAAAAATATTAAAAATTAATTTTCTTTACCTTTTAATTTTTTATTTAATCATATTTTTAAAAATAAAACTTCACATACGGAAACCTTCACGTCTGAAGCCTTTCATATGGATTTCAATGGTCAAGAAAGCATTAAAAGACAAAAAGCTCACCTCTTTCTTAAATAATTATATTACTTTGGTTATAAAAAACATGATACGAGAAAACATGTAACAACCTTTATTTGGCAAGTACTTGGAGGCAAAGATGGTACAAATTTAGAAAAAGAAACTAAAATTAAATATCTGAAACTAAATCGAAGATGGGAAATAGTTTTAATATTAAATACATGAAAACTTAAAGCAAAAGCATGAGCTTATCTTTTGTCAAAGAACAAACTTTTCTTTGAAAAGTCCATACCAAATTAATATGAAACACATTAAATAATATGAATATTAATTCTTGTTTTCTAAAGTTGTTTAGTGTACCACATTATTCCTTTAGTTATTTAAAGCATTGAACGGTCAAAGATGGGATAAATAGTATTCAAATTATTTAATTTTAAGACTTTTTCCATGATAAGGCATTTTAAGCTACGGGCATATGGGGTCACATGCCCTCCATATACCAGACATGTTATTTCATGACCCTAATTAGGTACTGTCTTTCATTGTATCTCAATAAAAATTGGGTTTATAATTATATTATTGTGAAGTGTAATCTTATGTTTTCATGTGGTTGGTTTTTTAAGTGATGGAAAGAATTTTCAACAATTAATTTATATTTGATTTTAATTATTATTATTTTTTTAAGAGTAATAAAATTAATTAATTATATATATATATATATATATATATATATTATATATATATATATATAATATAGATATAGATATAGATATAAGATATAAAAGTTGAGCCTGCGTTATATTGACCATGAATGGAGTGACAATTTTCTAGGATCGTCTATTTTTTGAGCTTAATAATACAGGCTAAGCATGTCATTTTTGGAAATCGAAGTTGGGTGGTGAGGTAGTTAACAACCCACCTCAACCACTCAGTCTACCCTTACTTTATATTATAATAATATATATAATAATATTAAAATAAAATTTAAAAGTAAAAGATTTTAGACATAGCTCATTTGCTAAATCCATAATATGTAAAGTAATGTGAAGATGAAGGTTTCATGTTAAATCGAGTATATTGTGTTGTCATCTTTAGGGCCAGGCAGTGATACCTAGAAGTTATAGTGGCAGTGGTAGGAATCAACCTTATGTCACGAGAGTATGAAAAAAAAATAAAAACAAAAATATGATGGATGTTATCTTAAACAAGTGTATGTGTGTGTGAGAGTGACTTCTCTAAAAATTGTTGAAATTCTACTCATATAAAATATTGTGAGCTTCATTTCTCATACAATTACAATAATACACATATCATTTAGTTTGTGACTTCTCGTTTACAATAAAATAAAGTTCAAGGCGCGCGCACACACACACTATATATAATCTAACTTATAGATGCAGTGACCTTTTTTATGACATTTTTTTCTAGTTATTTTTAACAAAAATCCAACAGAAATTTTTAAAAACTTGAGTTTTAAGTTGTTTAATCTATAAAATTAAACAACAAAAAATTCACATTCTTGCTCGAAATTGTATCGCTGGATTTTGGTGAAAAAGACTATTTCGTTATAAGTTAGACTATACATATATATATAATATATATATATTAGAGAGAGAGAGAGAGAGAGAGAGAGAGAGAGAGAGAGAGAGAGAGAGAGAGAGATTAAATTTAGAGATTTTCACTAAATTTTTTTATATTATATCTTCACATGCCTTTGTTTATAAGATTATTTTTTTAAGAAAAGAAACATAATTTTATCATCTAAAAGGAAAAATAAAATTATATTTTGCATATGTTGTAAGGATTCCAAATAAAACTTCCTCATAGCAATGAACTAGAAAGAGAACATAACAACTTTTGAAACATACAACATAAAAGGAGAAAAAATTAAGACTGACAATTTGCAGTTAGCCTTTCTTTCTTTCCTTTCTATTTTTGCACTTTGTGCCAACCCTCTGAACTTGGTTCAACAAGAACCAATGCCAATTCTCAACATGTTTCCATGTGATAAAATTCTTTGTCTGGATTTGAGCTCTTTGAGACATGAGCTCCTTTTGTGCCCTCATTCCCATCTAATGCTTGAAAAGCTTCTAGTTTTGTACCCTTCTAAAGAAGGGTGATAGTTCTTGGCTTTACCATAGTGTCCCCATCCAGTTGATCTCCATATTTGACCATAACATCCACATATACTTTTTCAAGTTGGATTTCCTTGATGTCTTCTTCTTCATCTTCAATGGCGCTATGAAAACTACCATCCTTTTGGCCTATTTCACTGGCTCTTTTTCTTCTTGGATTCTTCCTTTCCTGTGGAAATGCTTTGTGTAGATGTCTCATTTGGAAACATGCTCGACATTGAAATGTTGTGTTCTCATAGTCTAAACCTTAAGACCAAAGGTAGTTTTTGTGTTTCAATATTATGTGATTTGGGCGTGTTAATTTTTGTAACATCGGATGGTGTTCTAGTCTCAAGGCTTTGTGGAGAGGCTAAAACATAAGACTTCTCCAAAATGGTGTTCTAGTCTCAAGGCTTTGTGGAGAGGCTAAAATGTAGGACTTCTCCAAAACCCCAAAACCGTTTATGGAAATTCCACCTAGAGATGGCTCAATTAAATTAATTATCCATAATTAAAAATTTCGTAAATCTTAGAAAAAAAGGTTAATTACTAGTAATTAATTGAGAAAGGTGAGAATTCTCTAGAAGCTCACAAGAATTGACTTGGAGATGATCTCAACCATTGATTAATTTTTAATCATGGTCATTGGAGTCCCAACTGGGGATTATAAAAAGAGGTTGATGGGTAGATGGAGAAACACACACGTAGAGTGAGTTTCCTTGGAAATTTGAGAATATCAGTCTGTCGGAAGAGTTTGATCCAGAGAGGGGACATAGAGATAGAGAGGGGCAAAGATAGTGAGTCTGAAGGAATTTTTCTGGTTCTGAAGAGTCAACTACAGGAGGGTTGAGTTTCCTCAGTGAGGTTGTGTAGGGCCTAAGAAGAAATATTTCCAGTTGTTTCATTTCAAGGAATTTTCACAGGAAGCCCTTTGCTAAGGTCAATTTCCACACTTATTATAGCAAAAGTGAAGAGCCATTTCTCTATTCTTTCTAGATCCTTTTTTTTTTTTAATTTCCCCAAAGTGTTTCCAATATCTTCAATGCCAGAAAGAAAGGGGGAGGTTTGAAAGCCCCACTCAAAATAACATAGTTGAGACCACCATGGTTATGGCATTGAGCTCAGGGAACCTTGGAGTGATGAAAATCCAAGTTCTATCCCAAAACCAAGGCCCTTCATTTAAAAGAAAATCCAAATCCTTTTGTGTTTCAAATTGGAATATGAAAAAACCTTTCGGGCATAAGTAAATGTCATAGTTAGGTGTCCAAAAGGAGAAAACCCACTGGAATAAAACTTTACGATTTGGCCAGAAACCATTAAATATGAAAATATTTGCCTTAGAATGGAGGAAAGAAAATAGGGAATATATCTCAAAGAGATTGACTTCCATAGTTGGAGCTTGCTCCATTTAATCTGTTGTAGCTAAATCTAGCACCACGTGGCACAAGTGTTGCAGGGGAGATAGAAAACCTCCTAGAGACAGCCTCCGGGTTGATTATAGACCAGTGTCTAGGACATCTTAAATAAAGGAGTGCATGAAAGGTTATATGTGAGGGGTTTGCAAAACTCCAATTGTCATATAATGAAAGATAATAAGGGGGCTTAGTTCATTCCTCCAAAGGAATGAGTTATGTATTTCAGGTACTTCCTCACACACACAGTTCCCATGAGTATCACATAGAATAGAAGAGGCCGATTAATTCAAAGGGGATTACAGCTTAATACGCTTTGTTGAGTAAATGAGAGAGGATTAGGAGAAATCATAACTCATCATATAGGGCCCAAAACATCCAGAATTCTATAATGAACATATAGAGCTGCAAGAAATGGGAAATTCTACACTTGTTTGAGTTACAAGCAAAGATAATGGAATGAAGAGAGGATGGGTGTTATGATTCATATAGAGTAGTTTAAAGATATAATTTCAACCCTTCATTCAGGCATATGAATTGATAAATCAACACACATGGATCTGTAAGGAAGCATGAAATCATTTCTAGCAGCAATTATAGCATGAACATAAGGGAATTAAGCAGGAGGATAACATATCATAATACTTAGAAGGGGGAATCACCACCATTTCTTTGCTTAGTCTGGAAGATCTACTTGTGTAAAGCAATATAGTATGAAAGTCATTCTATTACAGATCTATGAGCCAAATTGGTATCACAGAGTTCAGACCCATTGGGTGAGAAATTCTGAAACCTTTGTATAATG
Source organism: Pinus taeda (assembly GCA_000404065.3). Lineage (NCBI taxonomy): Eukaryota > Viridiplantae > Streptophyta > Pinopsida > Pinales > Pinaceae > Pinus > Pinus taeda. The sequence continues at coordinate 189,095 of APFE031145810.1, forward strand.
TTGCTTTCCCATGTTTATAAGAAGAAGGGAAGAGCCTGGGTTATAGTTAAAACACATATCTTAGCCTGAGCTCCAACTATTTGCTAGACTAGTTGCCTTAGCCAGTGTAAGTCTCTTTTTCCCAAATATTACAATCGAGATCTTCTCCCTTTCTTGGAAATAAGAAACTACATAAAATAATAAGAAATAATAGGAAGATGGAGGAAGAGGTCCTTTTTGGTTCCTGTGAAGGCTTCTGATCAAGTCATGTCTCTGTCATTGTGCATCCTTCTAACTGTTCAACAGGTTCCCTGTCGCTTTTGCCTTTACTGTGTGAATGACTCATTCTCTGGAATAGGGAGTGGGTCGACTGTGAGTGCCTGTCGCAAAGTAGAAATGGGGGCCTATCTTGGAAGTCCTTTACTAGGTATCAAAGTGGAGCTCCATGCCATGCCATTAAGTTTTCCTATGCCCCCCTCACTGGTCTATTGTTGTGCCACACTTTCATTTAACACTTCAGCTGTTGACCCATCCACCTTAAGAGTCTTGCACCATACTATCGGGGTTATAGGACAGCGAGACTTTTACTCTTGAAATTGTTGTAGAATGACAAGCTCTAATGCTCCCTAGCCCCCTTTAGTTTAGACCCTTTCTTCTTTTCTTATCATATGATTAGGTGTTATACTAGGGGCTTAGCCCTTGGGTGAAAATGCCTTCAAGCTCCTATCCGAGGGGTTTTTTCCTTTGTTACTTCGAATACCACATCCCGACACTTGATACACTTTACCATTGGAGCTTCCCCTTAACATGGTGATCGCCAATCGTTGGGATCGGGCCCACCAAATATATTGCAATTGCAACTCGAGAGAGGAAGACCCTTTCATTTCCTTTCATAGCGCACGCTGACTTGTTCAGACACGAAATCCTTATAGGGTGGGACACATCAAATATCGCATCTGGGAAGAAACCCCCGCATATCGCAATCGCAAGCTAGGGAGACTTTAGTGTAGGAGCAGTTTAACCTATGCGATCGCTAATCTCTGATATGTGGGGGTAACATCACCACTACCATCTGTCACTCATAAATTCCGCCGTAGAACCCCTGAAAATGTCGATTCTAAGTGACACATTTCCTCCGTACTTGTCTCGTCACCTTCCATATTGTTAATTGTAGGAGAGAGAAACAATCTGCCTGACCTTGATTTTTCCATGCAATTCCTTTGTTAATCTTTTTCGGCCTCCCTCGACACTTTTACACTAGATCAAAAATCAATGATATTGCATGATGTTGTAAGACTGCAAGATGGTGGGAATGCGAGACTTTAGGTAGTCTACCACATGGCCCCCCAGAGGAGAGAGAAAGAGGGGTCTGCCTACCCTTGGTTTTTCAATGATTTTCAGTGTAAATCAGCCTCTTCCCTCTTTGACACTTTAACACTATCGGTGTGTCTTGTCTCCGAAATTTCTTAAGGATAACCCATCGTGTATTGTGGGGGCCATGCAGGACTGTGAGACTGTAGGATCACAGGACTACAGGACTGCGAGACTGTAGGATCGCAAGACTGCAGGACTGCGAGACTGCAGGACTATGAGATTGCAGGACTGTGAGAGTGTAAGACTGCAGAATTGCGGTACTGTGGGATTGCGGTACTGCAGGAATGTGACATGATCGATATGTGGACTACAAGATGTGGGACTATTCACGCTGATCACCAATAAGTTGTACCACCACGTGGAGGAGAGAGAAGGGGGTAACCTTGCCTTGGTTTTTCCCCTCATTTCCTTTATAAACTCTTTTCGGCCTCCTCTGACAATGTTACACTATATCGCAAATCACAACACCACGAGGATTTAAAGTTAGGACCTCACTCATCGTCAATACACTGATTTGCCGATGTGCCAATGATGCGAGACTATGGGGGCGGGACTGCGATTGGTACCATAACCACCGATAAATCATAATCCTGTGTGTGGGACCCCTCCAATAGCCGATTTGCGATTGCGATAGGATCCCGAGTCCCCAATATTGTGATTTTCCTTCATACTTGGTCATTTCTCTTTGTTTTCTAGGCTTTACAATGGTAACTTTAACATGCTCTAACTTCTGCTACAGGAGTCCATTTTTGGACTTCCATATACCGTTGGAAATCTCTTTCCAAGAACTAGGCAATGGAGATGGTCTGATTAAGCTCTGATAGCTTATGTGGCTCAAAACTTAGCATCAAAATTCACTGCTATTTGGCATTTGAAGAAATTGATGACTGATAAAGTAGTGAGTGGCAACATTGGCTCCTACTGGGGACAATGCCTTGCTGGCAAGGTGTTGAGAACCTACATACCAATATCCTTCACCATTGGGCATGGAGTCAATAATAAATGAATCTATGTAATTAGCAAAATCTCCATGGGACTTTTCTCCTCAATCTAAAACGCAGAAATAAAAATTCTAACAACTGAAAAGTAAATGCTCAGCCGGTGATCTTATTTATGTACATTCCTACTCATGCACAAAGCTTAGTTCAGTTATGTATGTTCAACCCTCCAATGGATCTAGGCCAACATTAGAGTACTAGATCATATGTGTTCATACTACTGAAAAAGAAATATACAAACAAGCATGCACCATGAAAAATCGGCAAATGAAGAACATGATACATGTTTCTAAGAAAACCTCTATTGCTGGCTTAAGAATAGGCTCATGTACTCAGCCACAAGGTTATGGAATGGAAAAACAAAGTTTTCAGTTGCCTCTTTCTCATAAGTAGTCTACTGACCAATGTCCTCTTGGCCAGGGTAGTCACAAACACCTTTCAGCCCTCAACTTCAGCCTTTTCAAGAAAACCTGGTTACTGATCTTTTACTGCCCATTTTTCAATGGGAAAACTGTCTTTGAAATCCGCAACAACCTCTTCACTGCTAAAACTATAAGAGCCATATATTGGAGGGTTTGTTGAGAATTATTGGTAGAAATCTTTCTGCAACAATTTAGCTTTGGGCTCTTCTTGAAAAACTTGTTGTTGGGAGCTTTCTCCCAACTTACTAGTAAACAACTCCTTCTGCACCTTCATGACCATTTCCCCCTCCTCTAAATCATATGAATCATAGATTGGAGGAGATCCTTCATATTGCTCTCTGTGTGAAAGATATGCATCATGGACTAGAGGCTCTTTGATGACATCCTGATGGGCCTTTTCTTCTTGTTCATCTTCCCATATCTGGCAACATGGTAGCTCTACCTCACTTGACTCTCCATCAGAGTTATATTCATCATAAGAAGGAGAAACACCATACTCAACTAAATAAGCCCTCTGAGAGTCTAAAGACATCTCAATGGTGTTTTCTTCTTCTCTTTCTTGCTCATGGCGAGATGCTTCTTGATGTGAGTAGATATCTTCTTGGAATGAGCTCTCATATACATCTTCAACAGGGTTATTTACCTTGGGAATATCTTCATAATTACAAAGTGTGCAGCAATCTTGAAATAGAGCATTTGGTGGATAAAACCTTTTGAAATATTGATATAATGTTGTATGAAACCATTTCAAAGAAGATATGCTGCCACGAGGTATTTTTTTAAACCAAACTCTAGCATCCTCATCTAAACACCACTTGAAAAAATTCATTTGTACATCTTCAAGAAAAATACCTTCTTGCTCCATGCATTCATGAAATTATTTGAGGTGTTGGTCAGGCCTTCTCTCTATGTTCCCACTGAATCTAGGTAAATAGAAATTCACTCATGACATGTAGGGACACGATTGGGATAACCCACAATAAAAGAGAAATCCAATGGGGCAAATTTGTTGGCCTAGAATGTAGGGAGGGCCATCTTGAAAAAATCCCTATGTGATTGACTTCAACTTCAAAATTAGGGAGAGTTTTGGGTGGTTGTAGTATCTGGGTGAGTATGGGGCTACTTGAAAGCTGAGATGATCAAATAGAGATAGGGACAGTGGATTCACTAGGATGTTTACCATAAATTTGATAGTGGAGTCGCCAAGGTGAGAGATCTTCAACTCACACCTTCCTTGCTCACCTAATAGGGGAAATGTAAAACTTCGTTGTACCCAAGGAAAAATATTCTAGTTCAATCCTCGGCAACTATGCCAGAAATATGTTGTCACTTCAAATCACACCAAAAAAATTGGTGCTGCAGGGGAGATAGAAAGCCACTTAGAGACAAACTCTGGGTTGATTTTAGACTAGTGCATATGACATCTTAAATAGAGGAATGCTTCAAAGATTATTTGTGATGGGTTATCAACACTCCAATTGTCACGTAAAAAAAGGTAATAGGAGGGGCTTGGTTCAATAAGGCTTCACTGAGGTAGAATCAAGATAAATCATGGATCCAAATGTTGGGGGTAAATTGGGGTAATATCAAAGAGAAATGACTTCTTCCTCTAGGGGACGTCACATGAAAATGAGACAACTTAAAACTGAAGTTGTAGTAATGATGGACAGGAGGAAAGGAAGGAGGGAAAAAGATGCACAGGGCTATAACAAACAAAATCCTAAGCATCAATGTTCTTGCAGAAAGTGGAATTCAATGGATAGGGTTGCTAATAACACAGAATCCTAAACCATGGTTTTCTGGTGGAATGATAGAAAGAGAGGCATGTGAAAGAAGGTTTCAGATCCAACATGACATGTGTATCATTCTCTACCAAAGCTAACATATATCTAGGCTAATACAGGTCCTACAGGTTAATCAAATACATAAGTAAATCTGTAATTTTATAGGTACTGCAATGCTAGTGAATAACATGTGTAGGTATATGATAAGCACAGGTACTGTCTTCTATGAGAAGCTAAGATAAATCCATAGTTTGAAGAGGAACCAACTACATTCATTATACTATTTCAAAGGAGGAAAAGCACAAATGAAATGATATTATCGAGAGGAACATGCTACACATTAATCATGCTTAGAATCAACTGGGAAATTCCATTTATCTCATAGGGTCCAAATAACCAGTCCATACATTCAACACGATATTAGTGAAGCCCCCATGAATAAACAAATTATAATCAAATTGGCATCTCAGAATTTTGAACCTATAGGTGAGAAATTTTGAAACCTTTGAATAATGTTTCTTTCCCCTATTTATAAGAACATGGGAAGAGCTTGGGTTATAGTTAAAACAAATATCTTGGCCTGAGCTCCAGTTGTCTACTAGACTAGCTGTCTCGGTTGGTGTAAGGCTTAGTTTTCCCTAGAAGTTATCAAAAGAAGGAACCATCCGAGGTAACCACAAACCAATCTTTTAGGCTTAGGTTCTAGCCAACCTAAGTCTAAAGAGAGCTCTCTCTTTATAATTTAGCTTTGTTTTTATGGGATTTTAGGCTATTTCTTAGTGTTCATGGGGTTTTGTTTTGAATTGAAGTTTGGGTGGTGGAATTCTTAGAATAGATGGATAGAGCTAGGTCTTCAAGCCATTGGGCTATGGAGTCAATAAATTGATAACATAACTGGACCAGATCATTAAAGGGAATGTTCACAGGGAAGGCTAGCAAAGAAAAAGGAAAATCTTCAGGTCTAATGGATGAAATGATTCTAACCAGGGTGAAAGGGCACTTAAGAACCCTTGGACTGGGATCAGAATGAAGAACAAAGGGTGATCATGAACAAAGGACAATTAAGAATCCTTTGTTATAGACCAGAGGAGAAACTATGGAAGCTAAGGAAAAGTTAAGAATTCCTAGCTAAGATAGTTTAGGAGAAAACATTCAGAATGTAAAACAGTCAAGACAGAGTGCATTCAAGAAATTTCTGAAATATCATTCCTTTTTATACATTTAGATTTTAGAGAAACAAGCAATATTATGAAGAAACATAAGTTAAAGCAACAATAAACATGAGAGAATACTTATTTGTATTTCGCTTTACACGAGAATCCTATAAAATATCTAATCTTTATTCCTTAATCCAGCAAGCCAATCCAGTCATTGATACAATAGAATTTTGATTTGAGAGAAAAGTCTATAGAAATGTCTTGGAATCCACCATACATACTTTGAAATGTGAAGTATTTATACAAAAAATAATTACAAAATATCTCATAAGAGTTGAATAAAATATCTTCATGCATGAAGATAAAGAAAAATGTGAAATTGCTTCTCGCTGTCCCTTTTATTATGGTGTTGCTGGTTGTTTTTGTTGAGTTTTGAACCCTTTAAGTTGATTGATAGTTGTGGTATTTCCAAGCTGGAATCTTCTTTACTTTGGTCTTTCACTGATACTCTTTGACTCTATTACTCTTTGACCCTATTTATCTATCTTTCACCTATTTCACCGAGCTGCCTTTAGATTTACTGTGGTAACTTTCTAATGTAAAAAAATTTCATAGTAAATCTATCATTTTTCCCACCATTCTACCTCAGGAAATCTCACCTTTAACATTCTTCTGTAAATTTCGTCTACCTCTGTGTATTTTGTGAAATTGGGCTTGGTGAGAAACAAATGTTTCACCTCATGTTCTAGGGAAAACAAGTTTTCCAATGTATCATATAATACTTTGCTAGTGGGTAAAGATTTAATGCCTGAAGAATTGGCTTGCTCCTTGTCCAACCTCTTGAGCCTATCACTATAGTCCAATTGGGTCATGAGTTTTTCATTGATGACCATAGGACTGGGAAGTCCCATGTCCCTCAAAATTTGAAATTTAGCCATAAACCTGTCAATGACTGCCTGCATGTTATGGAACTTTTCTTCTAAGTTGACCATGAGGTTGCTTTTGGAAAGAACCTTTTTAATCTCTAGCATGGCTTTAGTCCTATCCTATACACCAAGCTCTTGGAGCTCATATATGTTCTTACTGTTTAGGAGGTGGATGAGTCGATTTTCATCCTCAGGTTGGTCTCCTAATTCTTCCCTTACTTTCTGGATAGCCTCAATGGCTACCTTCACCAATTCAGTTTGCTTAAATATAACTTGGATTGATGACAAAATATCATTGACAAAGTCAATGATATTGGCCCAAAGCATCTCTTTAGTCTGTCCTAATGGCTTTTGCAGCGTCAAATCTTTCTCTAGGACTTTGATTTTCTCACCCATCCTTAGGGCCTTCTATGTCTCTTCTCTTTGCTGAATTTGGGCAAGTTTACAATCAGTTTCTAAGCTTGCCACTTTCTCCTTTAATATTTTGAGCTCTGTAGCTTGGATGGACATCTCCTCCATAACTTTTACCAGTTTTTTTGTTTTCTCAGTTGATGTACCTGCTACTGTAGTGGACTTAGTTGTAATTGGCAGTGTTGTGGCAGGTCGAGCTGTAGGTGCCAATGATGCTGCCATTGTGGAAGGAACTATTGTTGTCACTGTGGGGATGGTAGTTGTGGAAGTTGTGGCCAAGTCACTTTGCTTGGACTGAATCAAAGTGTCCAATTCCTTCTTTGTTTCTTTAAGCTTATCATTTAGCTTTAGGACTAGGTCCATAAGCTCTTCATGTCACTTTTGTGCTTCTAGGACTTCCATTGTTTGAGGGTGATGCAGCTGGGGAATTTTGAGCTACTTCTTTAGTGCAGTAATGCCATCATTCTTCTTTTTAATTAGCTACTCTGTTGCTTTCACATCCTTGGGATCGTGTCCCAATTCTATCACTAAGTCCTCCAAGGACTTGATTCTTGTATCTTTGGCTTGTGAGGAGGCCTTATCCAACTGAAACTGAGGTGACATAGTTTTAAAAGAGTTCTGCAATTGGTGGGCTGCTATGGCTTTCCCTGTTATTGTAGAATAAATCATCTCAACTATTTTCTTATGCAACTCAATCTGGTCAATGGGATGAATATACCTTACCACTACTTCAAAATCCAAATTTTTAAAATCTGTTGCTATCCTTTGCTGTTGAGTGGTCGGCTTGATGAAGGTCATCTGTATTTTCCCCTCTTTAACATCATATGATGACATAAGCATTGTTTGATTGGTAGGGGTCATTTTTAGACACTGTGCATAGGTTTAGGATTTCAGCCTCTCATTTCTAGCCTTTATTTCTTTGTATCTCTCCTTAATGTCTTGGTGTTTGTCTGCTAGCATTCTGAAAGACGATACCTCAACACTTTTTTGCCTTTCCAACATCTAAGTGTGTGATGTGGAAGGTTCTAGAGTGCCTCCAAATGGAGTGGCATGCCCGCTCCAATCTCTTTCTGTGTTGGTAACCTCAACTGTCTCCTCTGTATATTCCTGTTTAGAGACAGGATTCACTCTTTGCCTCTTAGCCTAGCTTGTCTCTACATAGGCTTGTGATGTTATTATTTTTGAACGAGTGGCCCCGTCCTTGTTTCTCTTCAGGATTTTCTCCTCATTTAGAGGACTCTATAAGATTGGGGGGGTACTCGTGGTGGCCTCTGGACTGTCTATTTTCTCTGGTACCTCTTATAGGTCTGCTGCTTTTGATTCTTCTGGTACCTGTGATCCTTCTTGTACCTGTGATTCTTGTGGAACCTGCAGGAAAGAACCCTCATCAAGTTATTTCCATAGATCAATTAATGTGTTTTCCACAACAACTTTAGTACTATCCCTATCCTCTAAAGTGTTTTCCACCCATTCCAATTAGTTTGCATACTTTTCTATTTCAGGGATGCGGTGAAGAATATAGGGAGCCATATTGTTTTTTTGCCTTTTGTTGCAGATGAAATCCAAGGGATCATATCTCCATATGAAGATTTGTTTTAGATTTAACCTTTGAACGATTAGGTCTACCTCCTTTCCAGCTTCTCAACTATTACAAATAAAGGGATCTAATTGGTCTTTGATCCTGGGCTGGGACTTATTTTTGGCTTTGACAAAGTGTACCTCATCTGAATTTATTATATGCTTGTTGTACTCCAGATAAAATAACCTCATTGGGAGGTATTTAGGTAGTTTTATGGGGCCAACTCACAGCCATAAATCCCGATCTCATTGTGGTTTTGGTACAAGTACCAATCACCCACTTTGGATTGTTTTGAGATTTGCAGGATTCTCTTTATATCTGAATTGATTCTTGGAGGAGGGCTTCCTATCATCATTGTCACAATGGGATGTACAAATAGGTCTATGAAGTCTGTATATGAATATGGAGAGTGATATTTATGGATCAATGGAGTCCAGAAAATCACTGATCTGGGTTGCCCTTTTGTATCAAGATTTTGCAAGGGGAATGGAAACTTGTCTAACTAGAAATATAGAAAAAGGTGGTACAAAACAGAGGAGTATTTGAAGACTCTCTCATTGCTCATTCTGAGAAACTGGTCATGCATCCTATCGGCTATGCACTTGGGATAATCATAAATAACAACAAGAGGTTTTCCTCGAGTTTATATGGACATAAAAGATAGGATGATTTCATCTATATATTCACTGTTAGTATAACCTAGGACACTAGATATTGTTGCTACAATGTCCTGGCCAAATGGGGAAAATATGGTATACACATATGGAGGGGGTTCTTTAGGGGTATAATTTTCTTCTACAATGAAGGTTTGGATTATTTGGGCCAATCTAGTAGGGTTGAGTTTGGGAAATACGTCCAACAAATCTCCAATGGATAGGGAAGTCAATTTTTGGCTAGGCTGGATTTGTAGCATTTCATTGATTGATTCAATAGTGATGGTGAAAAGTATGGTTTGGTTAGGGGGCATCACTGCTCTTTGACTGGGGATATAATTTGCATGGCAGTAATGGAAAATTGCTAGGAAAATGTGAACCTCAAGGAATTGGTACTTGGGGAAATTGGACTCCCAAAAACCAATTCTATGTATCAGCAATATAGTTTGAGAGGGGATCCATGGACAGAGGTGTTCTTTATCTAGAAATCCTTATAAGCCAGGGGAAGGTGGTCTAGATCCAGATGAGGAGTGGAAATAGGTCTAACATCCATGGCAATTGGGGTAGCCATTCTCAGTTCTTGTGGATTTGAAAGTGGGGGAGGTGATTTTCATTTTTTTAGGGAAATGGTGGTTCAGTACAGTGTAAGATTAAGCTACTTAAGTTTCTTTAATTAATTTTTCACTCTAACTAATAAAACTCGGTAACTGGGTCTGAAATTGATAGGTTTTCCAATGAATTATGGCTTATATAACTGGAATTTAAAGCAAACTAGCTCTAAATAGGTTGGCTAGCAACTGTGAACGGTCGAAAAGGCTTTGTGTAGGCTAGAAGGTGAATTGGGTGCTCTGTGGCATCTTTAGGGTGCAATTAGACGTAGGTTGACAACTTCAACATTCGCAGGTGCATGCATGGAGGTTTACAGTTGAAAAACGATAAAAATCAATGATTTGGGGCTTTTTGGCTTTATGCGCGAAAGTCAATTTTGGCAGGTACGGGTGAACAATGGTTATTTTTTCATGTATTGGGTGAACAATAACCATTTTGGCATGTAGTGGGCGGGTGGTAAGTGGTTTCCATCGCATCACTTTTGGGTGCTCGGTGGTATCGGGGGGAGGCCACCCAATTCCATTCATTGAGCAACATGTAGCATCGGGGGTCTGGCAGAAAGCAACTTTTTTAGGCAGGTAATGTTCAGATGTCAAACCCTCCTAAAATGGATAAGGGTTGTTAGATGTGAATGGGAGTGATGGTATGGTGATCAGGCAGGGAAGTTGCACAGAGGGTAGTGGGGGGCCTAGCGGGCGCTTAAGTGCAGAAATTTTTGGATTAATGAGGGATTAAAGTAGGGTTAAGGCATCGGGATCATTAGCGGAGGTTTTAAACAGGGGATTATCTAACTTAATCACAAACTGACTAGTTAGTGGGTTTTCGGGGTTTTTGTAGAAAATCATAGTTTATATAATTAAACTAGGGTATAGGGCTAGTTAATATTGTGAGAGTTAAATATATACGGGAAAATGGTTTTTTTTTTGGGGTTTAATAAATAAAATTAGTAATTAATAAAATGAGCAGAAAGGCACAATACCCTAAGTATATGATATTTCATGTTTTAATGCTTTTCCAATAATAACATAAAAACTTAGGATATAGTGTTTTGTGGGTTTTTCATATGAAAATGATTTATGTGGGGGAATAAATACTTTTCCTAGGTAAAAGTATTTTAACCTTAGGAAAGGAGTATTATTAGGGAAAATGAATGAAGTGAAGGGGGGGATGCATTTTTATGAAGGGTTTTTTAGTACTTATTGCCTATAAGTCATTGAGCCGAGGGTCTGGTCCCTCCAAAAGTCAGAGAAATGCTTTGAGCCTCATTGACTTGGGGTTTTTAAGTACTTTGAACTTTATTGTGGGAAATTAGTTAAGTAAAAGGTGAAATGAATGAGGGAAGCTAATTAATTGACTTTGATATCCATCTGCATGCTTGATTTCCCATTCACATTTGGAACTTTTATGATGAGAATAATAAATATGCTTTTGTCTAATCAATCATCATACTTTTGTAACCTTTCTTCTACTTACCCATCTACTCATCCTACCATTTTTACTTCTCTTTATTAAGGTGCATTTGTGCTAGCAAACCCTTATCAAACATTTTTCTTTCTCTTTAAAATAGTAAACTAACTAAATATGACCTTATTACATCCAAGGGCTCATATTAAATAGTTGAGCTCCTTTTATTTACTCTACCTATCTAATTATCTACCAAGGTTACACTGTTTGGCCATATTTTTGTTCTCTATCTATAGACATGAAATAGCCAAGTTTAAACATTTTGACTTAATCATGGATTGTGGCAAAGATTAAGAACTGCACACAATCACTTATTATGCAGAAAAGGTAAATACTAGTGGAATTTTGGCTTGCTCACTTTCATGGTCTTTTTCTTTTCTTGGGTTCATATTTTTCATCTTTTTTGACCTTCTTGTTCTTTTTGTCCCTTGATTATTCTTTTAGGACATACCCTCTTTACATTTTTTTAATGTTTTGAATATGGAAAACATTTGAAGAAAGAAAAGGTATGTACATATTACAGGTTTAGTTTCAGACATTCAAAATTATGAATCTTATTGGTATAGGAACCTAATAGTGGCTCCACTTGGGGATGGAATCTCCTGGTGAAATGTCAGGAACTTTATAGACCAATGGCCTTCTGAATTGTTGTGATGTTACCCTGCAACTTTTCCTTTTCATGTTTCTACATTATTATTGTTTATGACACTAAAAATTTTGAAGCTTAGGGCCTTCTCTTCGGGCTTCAACTTCAAAAATATCCATCCACTCAACTCTAGACTTTTGAAAAATAAAGTATGTACATATGATCAATGAAATCAGTAACTAGGTTCAATCTAGTGTTTGAGAATCCAACCATTAACCGGTCCTCCTTATGCTTCTGTGCCATCCATTTCTCTGAGGAATAAAGCATTATTAACCCTAAAAGAATAAATGATATATGGGCATTTCCATTTGAAATCAAATTTCCCATGTTTACCTTTATCCTTTCTCCTTGAATCCCATTTTAGAACTTTGTCCCCTAGGTAAAAATCTTCTACCTTAGTCCTTTTATCAAAAGTCTTTTTGATCCTTTCCTGCACAACTTGAGATTTGATGTACACTTCTTCCGTGGTTTGCTGCAAGTGAATCATTTGGTTGATTCTTCTTTGGATGTCATTTCGTGCAACCTGCAACTCTTGGAGCAGCTTCATCACTGGTGTTCCCAAGAAAGATGGGAAAACAACTTCCATTCCATAAACTAATTGATAAGGACTAGTACTAATGGATTTCTTTGTGGTTAGCCTGTCTGCCCATAAGGCATTTACTAGCTTTTTGTTCCATGTTTTCTTGTTATCCTCTAGCAATTTTTTGATGATATTTACTATAATGTTGTTTGAGGACTCTGCTAGTGCATTTCCTTGAGGGTAATAAGTTGTGGAGTGGCCCAGGTTTATATGATACTTATTACAAAAATCAATCATTCTCCTATATTTGAAAGTTGTTGCATTATCAGTGATGATTTTGGTTGGCCACTTGAATCTTGATAGGATGTTGGCCTCAAGGAAGGTTATTATAACAGTGTCAGTGGCTTGCCTTGATGGTATGGCTTCTATCCATTTGGTAAAATAATCTGTAGCAGTGACGATCCATTTGTGTTGGGCAGAGGAAGGTGGGTGGTGTTAGGTTCCTATGCCAATAGGAGTCATAATTTATGAATGGCTAAGATTTAAACCTATAATATGTACATACCTTTTCTTTCTGCAAATGTTTTCTAGATTTAAAAAATCAAAAAATTAAAAAATGTAAAGAGGGTATGTCCTAAAAGAAAGATCAAAGGACAAAAAGAATGAAAAGGTAAAAAAAAAGATGAAAAATGAACCCCAAGGAAAAAGAAAAAGACCATGAAAGTGTGTAAGTCCAAATGCCACTACCATTTTCTTTTTATGCATAATAATGATTGCGTACAACTTGTTATTCATGCCACAATCTATGGTAATCAAACAGTTCAATCTTGGCTATTCCATGTTTTGAATTTCATGTTTAGAGATAGAGAATAAAATCTGACCAAACAGTGTAATCTTGGCAAATAAGTAGATAGGTAGAGTGAATAAAAGGAGCTCAATAGTTTAATATGAGCCTTTGGATGTAATAAGGATAGACTTAGATATTTTTCCATTGTAAAAGAAAAGAAAAAGTTTTGATAAGGGTTTGCCAGCTTAAGTGCACCCTCATAAAGAGTAGAAAAAATGGTCGGACGAGTAGATGGGTAAGTAGTTGAATGGTTGCAAAATTGTAATGAATGGTTAGCTAAGATCATATCATTTGCTTTCATCATCAAGTTACTAAATCGTGGATGATAATTGAGTAGTTACAAAAATTCAATTGGTTAATTTCCCCATTCATTTTACCCTTAATTTTACTAATTTCCCATAAGCAATGACAGAAGTACCCAAAACCTTAAGTTAAAGGGACTCTGAGCATTTCTTTGACTTCTGGAGGGACCGAACACTCGAATGATATTCTGGAAAACTTTCCAGAATAACAGCATAGGGAAGCTAAAGACACTATATACAACGGTGATATGTTCTGGCGGTGAAATCACCATTTTCCTAGGGAAAGTAATTAACCCTACATAAAACCCCTTTTTTCCACAAAAAACCCACAAAAGTGCATTTAGCCTAAGTCATAATGTGTAGGTACAAATTGTGTAAATAATGTTCAACACATTATACTTAGCGCAAAAACCCACTTTTCCCCTTTCATTTCATATTAACTTTAATATTCATTATATTTATTTAACTCTCGAAAGAAAACCCCATTTCCCATATGTTTTATTAAACCCCATATGCTAATATCCCACCTCGATGATTTGAAATACAAACCTTATTAGCAAATTAATTAAATGGATTAATTAGTCGATCAATGACTAATTAAGATCCATAACCCTCCACCAAACAAAAAGGGGTTAATTAATCAAACGGTGATTAATTAATAACTTGTTCCACCAATGAAATTATCCCTGACATTATTAAACCTCCTTAAACCGCAGTTAATATACCATCGGGCCCCTCCATTAACCCCCCGATCAAATCACACCCCTGAGCACCATGCGATCTGGACCCTTCAGATCCAACGGTTTATACTCATATCGGGTGGCCTCCGAAGGCCAACTTTTACCTGCCCCATGTGAGTGGTTTCATTGTTCACCCCGCTGCTACGTGGCGCCTGATGAGTGGCTTCAGGCAGCCTCCACCCAAAACCACCTTATCCCGAAAAGCAGTGCGATGGATTTCGCTTACCCCCTCTGCTTACCACCTCCGCTACATGCCAAAATGTCAAATCCCCCGATTGGCGCCAACTTTCGTTTTCTAATGTACCCGCCAATATTATTGACTTTATACATAAAACCAAAAAACTCATTTTTTTCCATTTTTATCATGAAAAGAACATTCTGACTCCCAGGCAAAGCAAAAGGTACATTCAACTGTCAACCTACTACCAACCATCAACCTTCCATAGCCACTAAACTCCATACCACCTTGCGGACCCATGTGATTCCTATAGATAGTGCACAACACCATTACTCCGTTCAAACAGTCAAAACTAGGTATTTACCCCATTTCCGCTGAAAAAACTTGTTTTCTTTCCAAACCTAAGCTAAATTTCTTTAAATAGTAATTAATTTAATAAATTAAGCCACCCGGTAGTCCTGAAACACCCTGAAATGAACGAGTTCATCCCAATTTGTTGTAAACCCTTTGCCCCTATCCTTGAATCCACAAGAACCAAGGATGGAATCCCCAATTTCCTTGAATATCATGCGCATTACAAGTCCTCACAAAGATTTAGACCATTTCCCACTTGCAGACAAAGATTTCTAGATTAAAGAGACCTCTGTCTCTGAATCCCCTTTGAAAATCTATTGCAAGTACCAGGACCAATTCCTCAACCAAGTAGACCACATATGGCTTTGGGAATCAGGTTTACCCAAGTACCAATTCCCAAGGGTTCATGTATTTCCAGAGATTGTGCATTTCTATCATATGAATTATGATCCTACCCAAAGGGTAGTAAAAACCCCCTATGAAATGTTACAATTGCAACCAAGCCAAAGCCTAGCTCCTCTTTCCATTGGATATGTGTTGAATAGATACCCTACCCTCACATCAATCAAACTGGCTTAGTTATTCTAGACCTTTATCAGAGAAGAATTGTGCACCCCAAAGGACTCTCCCCCTTATCTATGGACCATATTCTTTGACCTTGGACGAGACATTATAGACATGATTTCCAATGTGTTAGGTTATATGAGAAGTGAATTTGTTGATGAAATCATAATATCCTTCATGTCCATCTATGCTCTTGGGAAACCACGAGCCATCATGTTTGATTATGCAAAATTCATTACTGACAAAATGCATGATCAATTCATGAGATTAGAAAATGAAAGAGTGTTTAAATATTCCTTAGTTCTATATCATTTATTCTTTTATTATCAAGCTGAAAGATTTCCAATTTCCCTCCAAAATCTTGATACCAAAGGGAACCAAGGTCAGTGCTCTTCTGGACTATGTTGTTCCACCATTTTGACTCTCAATATTCATATAATGACTTCATAGACCTCTTTGTACATCCAGAAGCAACCATGTTTCTAGGAAGCCCTCCGCCCATAATCAGTGCAGACATCAGGAGGGCCCTACAACTATCAAAATAGTATAGAGTGGGGGATTGGTACTTGTACCAAAACCACACTGAGATAAGAATCTATGGATGTGAGCTGGCTCCTTCCAAATTGCCCAGATACCTCCCTATGAGATTATTTTCTCTGGAGTACTATAGACAAATGATCAACTCAGATGAGGTGCACTTTGTGAAAGCCAAGAAAAAAGCACAACTTAGAATAAAGGATCAACTTGGCCCATTCATTTTTAATAATAGGGAAGCAGGAAAAGTAGCAGAACAGATTCTCCAAAGAATAAGATTAAAACAAAGCTTCATTTGGAGATATGATCCCTGTGATTTCATTTGTAATAGGAGACGGAAGAATAAATTATCTCCTTACATCCACCATAGAATCCCTAAAATTGAACAATATGCAAATCAGTTTCAATGGAGGGAAAATACATTGGTAGATCGAGATAGTACAGAGGTTGTTGTTGATATTGTATTGATAGATCTAGATAGAAGGCTTGATAAGGATTTGTTTGTATAGGTGCCAAAAGCAAGTCAATCACAAATACACAGTGAACACACAATAGAGCAACCAGGCCCCTCTGAACAAGCAGGTCCATTAGAGCAGTAACCTTCAGGGCCACCAGAATCATCAAAACATTTAGAGAGGATAGAACAACCAGAGGAATCTGAACAGCCTGAAATTTTAGAAGAACTTGCTCCACCTAAGCAAATCATGAGTAATCCTCCAGCTTTGCAAATTCCTCTAAATGAGGAGATGAACCTTAAGAGAGACAGAGAGGAGGCCACTCCTTCCAGTAGGACTGTTTCCCAAACCTATGTTAAGAGGTAGAGGTTGAATCCATATGCAGAGCAAGAATACACTGAGGAGACAGTAGGAACTTTAGGAGTAGAGAGGATAGAAAGTAGGCACACCACTCCTTTAGGAGGGACATAAGAAACTTCCAGCTCACATGCTCAAATATTGGAAAGGCAACAGAGTGTGGAATTATCCTCCTTCAGGGCTCCTTCTAGACAAAGCCTAGATATCAAGGAAAAGCACAAGGAAATCAAAGCAAGGAATGAAAGGCTAAAGGTGCAAAGTTATGCACATTATCTAAAGATGGCTCCAACAAACCAAAAATGGTTAATGTCAACCTTTGATATAAAAGAAGGTGAGATGTAGATGAGTTTTCTCAAGCCAACCATATAGCAACCTAAATCAATGGCAGACTACCTAAAAACAAATTTTGATGTTTTGGCCAAATAAATTCATCCTATTGATCAAATAGAGCTTCATAAACAGACTGGCGAAATGGTTTATTCAACGTTGACCAATAAAGCAATCACAACCCACAGCTCCATAATTCATTAAACAACATATCAGCACACTTTCAATTGGAGAAGGCTTCCTCTCAAACCAAAGACACCAGAATAAAGTCCTTAGAGGACTTGGTCATAGAACTAGGACATGATCCCAAGGATGTGAAAGCAACAGAGAAGTTGATAAAGAAGGAAAATGATGACATAGCTACACTGAAGAAGAAACTTAAAATTCCTCCACTTCATCATCCTCAGACTACTGAAGTGTTAGAAATACAAAAGGAGGAAGAGATTATGGACTTAGTCCTAAATCTTAATGATTAGTTGAAAGAAACTGAAAAGGAACTAGACAGTTTGATACAGTCTAAGCAGAGTGAGTTGGCCCCCGCTCCTTAGACTGTAATTCCTATAGTCTCCACAGTAGTACCCTCCACTTTGGCAGCTACATTAGCACCAACAATTCCACCAGCATCTACTTTTCCAATAACAAGTACTCCAGCGAGCACATCTACATTGACAAGCACAGAGACACCAACAGAGAAAACTACAGAATTGATCAAGGCCATGGAAGAAATGAGTATCCAGGCCACCAGGCTCAAGAAACTCAGAGAGCAAGTGGCAAGTTTAGAAACCAATTGTAAACTTGCACAAATACAACACAAATAAGAAACTCAGAGGAACCTAAGGATGGCAGAAAGGATACAAGCCCTTGAGAAGGACTTAACACTACAAGAGCCATTGGGAGATATGAAAGAAATTATTTGGGCCAACATCATTGATTCCATCAATGATGTTTGGCCTTCTATTCAGATTATTTTTGAGCAAACAGAATTAGTAAAAATGGCTACATAGGTAATCCACAAGACAATGGAAGAGTTGGGAAACAAACCTGAAGAATCCAAATAGTTGATCACCATTTTGAACTAAAAAAATAGATATCATCTTGATGAACTAGAGATAGAAGACAAAACATCCACCATCATTGAAATAAAGAAGGTTCTTACCAAAAGGAACCTAATGCTTAATCTGGAGAAAAGATGTCAAAGAATCCAAATATATATTGACAATTTTATGCTGAAGTATCGCATCTTAAGAGAAAAAGGACTTCCCAGTCCTGTGGTGATACATGAAAAATTGATGACCCATGAAGATTACATTGAAAAGTTAAACAAGCTAGCTAGGAGCCAGGCTAGTACTTCAGGAGTGAAATCTTTACCCACTGGAAATATGCTTTATGATGGCCTTGAAAATCTATTCTACATAGAACATGAAGTTAAGCACCAGTTCACGAGCAAACCAAATTTTCCAAGTACACAGAGGCTAGAGAAGTTTACAGAAAAATGATAAGGATGAAATTACCTGACAGTGAATGGTGGACAAACTTTACTAATTTACTATAAGTTACTGTAGTAAATCTATATGGTAAAACATGATTGTTAGGTAAAATGTTATATACCTAGGGGGATAATATGGGGTACAAAGGGAGGTACCCGAGGGAATAATGTAATAATGGGATGGGCCATAGTAATAAATAAGGTGGTTAACCCATATCATGTAAGGGACTACAAATAGATAGTAATAATGTAATGGGCCCATGGTATTAGATAGATGGTATTGAGGGAACCATGGTAATGACCCATGGTATTGTATGTATGAGGCCTATATAAAGGCTAGAGACTCCACATGGGGGGATGTGAAGGAATATTGTATGAACAAGCATATGGCTTGTGGAGTGTTCTCCTTTCTTAAGGAGTGAATGTATGGTGTTGCCCTACCCTAAAGGTTTGACATTAATAAAGAGAAGCATTTCTATCTATTTCGATCTTGTTATTTCTAGGGTTTATTTCTTTTATCATATATTTCTGGGTTAGATCTATAACAAGTGGTATCAGAGCTATAACATAAAATAGGTAAGACAGGATAAAAGCAGCACAAGTAAAGAGTATCAGTAGGTAGAAGATAAAAGTGAGTCCAACACATAACTACAAAGCAACTGAAAAAGCCAAATCCGAGTTGCAACAACCAGCACAGTCACAATAAAAGGGATAGCAAGAAGACAATTCTCCATCTGTCTCTATCTTCTTGCTAAAGATCTTCTCATTCCCTCGAATAATTATCATGTAGTTATGAGATATTTTTGTAAACATTTTTTGTATAAATAATTCCCAAAACGAAGTAATTAGTGTTGATTAAATTACATTTTTGTAGACATTTTATTTTTGAGCCAAGGAGCTATTGTACTCAAGACTGGATTGGTTTTGCTGGCTATGAAATAAAGCCGAGGACATTTCATTGGATTCTTGTGCACAGTTGGAACAAATAAGTATAATTTTCTCATGTTTAAATATTGTATTCTTTTCATGTTTATGGATATTCATGTGTTTCTTATTAAATCTATAAAGCAAACTAGGAATGATATCATCAGAATTAGCTTAAGTGCTCTCTGTTTTAACTGTTTTCTTTCTTTATGTTTTCAACTAAATTGCCTTGGTCTGGGAATTCTTAATTGCTCTCTTACTTCCGTAGTTTACCCCCTTTTTGGCCCATAGTAAAGGATTCTTCATTGCCCTTTGCTACTAATCAACCTTCCTTTCCTCATCTTAATCCAAGTAAAGGATTCTTCATTGCCCTTTGCCCTCGTTAGGACTACATCATCCATTTAAACTTGCAGATTTGCTTTTGTTGTGCTATCCTGCCCTGTGGACTCTTACCTTAGTGATAGATCAGATCCAGTTGAGCCTTTCTTGATTGACTCTATAGTCCAATGGCCTGAATACTTACTTTTCCCATCTGTTTTCTTAATTCCACCACCCAATCAAAACAAAACACCTTGAATACTAATAACTAGCCTGAAATTTACCCAAAACAAAGTTAAATTATAAAGAGAGAGTTGTCTTTGGACTTAGGTTGTCTAGAACCTGAGTCTAAAAGATTAGGTTTGTGGTTACCTCGAACTATTCCTTATTTGATAACTTCTAAGGAAAAAATCTAAGTGATAACATAGTGGCGACCATACTGGGGACTCAAAACCCCAGTCTTAATAAACCTTTGAGAAATTCAAATTTTTATTTTCAATCATCTTAAAGGGTTATTAGAAGTTATTTCAAAATTTCATAAAATAAAAGAAGTAGAAATTTGGCTTCAGGGAGAACTCATTATACTAGGGCTAATATTGATCCAAATCAACCCCTTGTATTTGACAATCCCAACCTTATTCTGAGAATAATCAAAAGACAAGAAAGTTTGGTAAGCCCTTGATCCGGATTTAAACAGGAACGCAATAGATTATAGAGATAACCATAAATACAGAGATGCGATAACCATAAATAAAGAGATGCAGTGGAAATAACACTTCATTTCATTAATGGAAAATACCGAAATATGCTTACAACCAGAATTGGAAATAAACCAGCTAGGACTATGATAGCTTATCTCTGAGAAGAGATGTGCGGCTACATGTCTCTGAACTGTTCCGAACTTGTGTTACAATGAGGCTCGAAGGCCTATTTATTATTGAGAAACAATGGAAAACCCTTCACATTCCAAATCCAACCCTTAGAAGATGAAACGCCAAATTGTGGGCCCCATTTTGGGTAAATTGGTACATCAATTTCCCGGGGTCGTAACTTTGGCATACGATCTCCGTTTGACGCATATGATAGCTCGTTAGAAAGATCTATCCGATAACTACCATTGTTGGAATTGGCAACATCAATCCATTCTATGGACCCATGTTGCCCTTGGATTCCCCAAAAAACGTCGTTTAGGGCCTCAAAACGGCTTCGGAAGTTCAGGACCCGAAAAACTGCTAAAAATACTAAGTTGTGCTACAATTAAGGAAACTGAAAATGCTGAAAGAGACAATTGTGGGGGTCCAAATGGGATAGGTGGGTGGCCACCAACATCCACCTGGATCAGCCCTAGACCTATTTTTAGAGCCAATTCATGTCCTGCTGAGTGGTTATTCATTGAAGAAATTCCTTTTGATGAGTATTTTGATCTATCTCTATTTAGAACTAAGTCTGAGAGTGGACGTGTGGACAAAATCCTAGACCCAGAATTCACAAGTGAACTTGAAGTCCAACGTGCCAACTTTTCAATTGATCAGTACCTTTTGAATTCCACTCAGTCATCCCTGACTTCTGATAGAATCCCTAAAATTTCTAAAATAACTTCAATATCCTTTAGCTCACCATCGTTTCCCCACATTTCTAAAGATCACCCTTCCTCACCATTCATACCTTCACTTTCTCATCAACCTATAATTACCATTCAAACACCCATTACCCCTATTACCCCAACTCCCCTTATTATCACAAATCCCCTAGTTACCCCAACTCATGTTCTCAATCCTATCCAACATAGAGCTATGGCACTTAGATATGCCCCTCTTAACATGCCTGCACCTCAGGGTGTATTATCAACTGATTATCAGAGTAAAATTACCTTATTTGATGGCATTGGAACTTACACTACTCAGAAACACACAAAGAAAATGACAGATTATTTCGAACTGCATGAGATTGACATAGGAGATGTTCAAATGATAATATTTGCCCAAACTCTAGCTGGAGAAGTGAGAACATGATTTTGATCTTTACCTCCTAATAGTATATATAGTTTAGAACTTTTTTACCAACAATTTTTACATAGGTGGGAGAAGAAAAAGAACCCCCTTGAAATTTTATCTGAATATGAAAACCTTAAAAGGGAACCAAATGAAACTGCTTAGGACTATTGCACCAGGTTTAACAATGTGTATAATGCAATCCCACTTGACCTTAGGCCTCCACCTGGCTTAGCCCTGATTAATTTTCCAGATGAATTTGACACAGATATGGCTTTTCAAATTAGATAAAGGAATCCCCCTATACTAGAAGATATGAAAAGTGTTGCAATAAGCGTAGAAGCTAATCTGCTAGCTAAAAGAGATAGGGTTAGAAATGAGAGAAGAACACCCCTGAAAGATGAGACTTCACCCTTTTATAAAAAAAATGGATGCTTTAGCTAAAGGAATGGAAAAGTTGATGGACAAAATAGAAGTCATTGAAAGAAAACGTCACTGGGATAGCCAACATGCACCTCCAGTAAGGAATCCAAACTTTAGGAAGACCTAGAACCAAAACACTGGTAAAACAACTAACAAGCTATAAATAATGCTAAAATGAAAATATATGATAAGAAAAGAGGGTAAAGATGATGGTAAATGATATTATTTAACTAGTAAAATCATTAAAAAACTAATTCTAACCTTAAACACCCTGTAACCAAGTTGTTTTCACCCTCTGTAATCTTAGTCTTCACTATATAGTAAATAGGAAATCGCAGAAATTGTAACAACAAATGAAATGAAATGAAAAGAGACTTGAAAATGTAGTGATAAGAAATATGAGTGATCCAAGATGTTGACAGAATGTATCAAGTTGTATTTTCTAGAAATGTTGATTCAAGAGCTAAACAAAGTAAATGCAAAGCATGAAAATACCAACAAAAGAATTACAAAATGGCTTTGAAGCTCTAGGGGTGGTCCAAGCTAAGGAATGGTTAGATCCCTTAAGAAGGAACCAAGCTAAAAAATGAAATAAGGAACTACTTCCATTAACATAGAATATGTTGTACATCAAGAAATGCAATGTTGTAAAACTTCCTCAAAAATGTTCAAAGTCTAAGCTTATTTCTAATTTGTATTTCCTTCCCCTCAAGGGCCAACTCGAATATCTTATTTTTACATCAGGTAGGGGAATAGGCTCGTTGAGATGAGGGATACATTTCCCCCCAAAAATCCTAAAAAAAAAAAGAAATATTTCCATATATCTAACTCGCAACAATAAGAGGAGGCATTAAATGCCCTAATCTAGTGTAGTTTGAGTCTTGTTTTAGTAGGGAGCAAGTCTATAGAATCTCTTCAATGTTGGATTCTTCAAAATATGCTCAAAATATTTATAAATGTTGCAAAATAAACTTATTAAGGAACATATAGTAGGAAAACCATGTTGAATCCTCTAGGAAATCATTGAGATTGGAAAATATACCATTAAGTGAAAAATGTGGGGTCAAAACATTTTTTTATGTGCATAGGAGTGGATCGATGGGCCTAATGATTTATCTATTTTGGAGGCCCGTCAACATGATGGTTAAAAAAATGGATCATAAGTTCCTCATTTACGAACCAAATATTATAATATTGAGAGATTAATAAAAACATGTAGAATACAACTCATAAACATATTGATGCATGAAATCTACAAGATAAGTAGTATCCATAAATTTTTTCATAATAATATATTTAAATTTTTGTGTATGAATTTAATCAACATAGTCCCATTAATTTATGAAGGCCAAGTTCTCCTTAGTACCTATTAATTTTTTGTTTTTTTATGTTGTTAAAATCAATTTAGCACAAATATTTTCTTCTATTAGAAATCTTTCAACACAATTTATTCTTCCAATTATCAAGAGAATTTGTAGATAGAACAATAGATGAAATAGACAATAGACAATCAAGAAAAATAACAAGAGGTACAAGGATTTGGTTAAAGACCAAGGAAAGACCCCACAAGGGGGAAAACCCTTTTAAATTCTTCTTCTTATTAAATTGTCATAAAATTTTCAGCAAGGAGAGAGTGCAATGATATAATTCTTCAATCACAAGAATATCCAGCAAAACCAACCAAACGATATCCAAGAGATGATCCCAACAACAATATTGATTAGAATCAAAGTTCCCAAGCCTGCGGTCAATGGTCAAAGTCTATGTCCAGCTGTCAAAATACTCTAGGTCTCAGTCTCACAGATCTAGTGACCATGCATGCGGAAGAAATGCTCCAACCACGGGGAGCACCTTGTATGCATGCATCTACAACCAATATTTTCTTTTTCCAACCCTACTGCCCCAGATCAAATATTTTTCTTTCGCACGTGTGAAGTGGGACCTTGCAATTTTGAACTTGTACAAACCACCTTCGTGAACCAATCTTAGACCTATGCGAGCCAAACCAAAGAAGAGACAAGAAGAAGATCCCTGAAGATGATGTCCAAATGAAGGTCACTTTACTTGTATTTATATGCTTTCAAGGGTGCCCAATTTCTCTTTAAAGTTGACCTATAATTTTGTGCACGTGTGGGTTTCCATATTAAAAGAATACTTTTCCTTAACCAAATAAAATTCTTCCGAGGGCTAGGAGGGGTATTTCTTGATGAGAAATATTGTTCAAAGGAGGGAATTTGTCCTTGAGCTATCAAATTAACACTCCCTCTCACCTAGGGAGAAATTACCGACTACACCATGTGTCCCATCTCAATATCAAATCAAATGTCATCTCTGCTCATATGTTGAACATTATCAAATATAAAAGAAGAATAGTTTGAAATCATAAGGGAGCTCAAGAAACCACACTCTATTAATTGGGGAGCCTATGCTACTGCCTAAAATCATCATCATCTAGGAGCTTATGTTACCACCCAAAATTTCTAGCGAGGAGTAAATGCTACTACCTGAGAATCGTTATCATTAGGGAGTCTCTTCTACCACCTGAAAGAATCACCAGCGGGGAGCCAATGCTACTACTCGGGAATACTACTAGTAGGGAACCAATGTTACTACTCGGAAAAACTTCCAGTGGGGAGCCTATGCTACTACCCAGGAAAACTGTTAGCGGGGAGCCAATGTTGCTACCTGGGAACCTCATCATCAGTGAGGCAATGATATCACCTAGAATCCACATACAATAGGAAGGATGCCACTTACCTTACGAGGTAAGGATCACACCTATCCTACTCCCCAGAAATAATAGGAGGGATACCACTTACCATAAATTTAAAGTATCACGCTTATCATATTATTTGTTGATCTTCACAACTTGACCTTAAGAGTCAAGTGCTAGAACACATACATCTCTAGCTTGAGCAGGATTCCATAATGGTAAGGATTGCACCTAACTCAACAAGTCAACACCCATTGGCCAAATGGGTGGGAAAACTAGATGCCACTAAGGTATACTCTGTCAAATCCAAAGGCCCCTCAACCGCATCAACTCTAAGGCTTAATTCCTCACCCTGGGATCTTAGAAAAGGGGGAAGACAATATCTCAATGTTCTCGATCAACTAGGACCCTTACCGAATAGGGTCACATCCATTAGTCCATGTTACTCTTTGAAGACCAAGAAATTCCATTTCGGCAAAGCCTTGGTGATCATATATGCTATCTGCTCATCGGTTGAAATGTGATGGAGTCTCATGACTTCTCTTTGTGCCATGTCTCAAATTTAGTGATATATGATCTTAATATGCTTGGACTTGTCATCAAATACAAGATTCCCTACCAATCAGATCTCACTCTTGTTGTCACAATATATCACAATCGTATCAAGGACTAACCTAAATAACTCTCCAAGTAGCTTCCTCAACCAATCTACCTCATAACTAGCAATGATAGAAACAATTTAATTTGCCTCGACTGTGCTTAAAGCCATGGAATTTTGTTTCCTTCTCATCCAAGATATCATCACATATCCCAAACTAAAGTAGCACCCTGATTTGCTTATCATGTCAATAACATTTCTAGCCCAGTTAGCAATAATGTATCCATGAAGTCATACATCAATGGTAGAGTACATGAAACTAAGATTGATTGTCTAATGAAGATATATCAGCACATGTTTGGAAGCAACCCAATGTGCATGAAGGGGCTTAGTCATGAACTGACTCAAAGTTTTCACTGCAAAGCATATATCTAGATGAGTGTTGACTAGGAACATTAATGCCCCATGTTGAAAAATGCAGCAATAAATTCTCAATTTGATTTTGTCTTGATTAGATTGAGAAAATTTGAATTTCCACATTAGCAGAGAACTTGGATGTAGTTAAATGAGCTGACATGGCTCTTGTCACTCAGTTAGCTCAGTAAATTCAAGTTGGAGGAGTTAGAGTTCAGTTAAGCATGTGTGATTGCTAATTTGTAGCAATCAAGGTTAGTTATTTCTAGTTTTTTTTTTTTTTTTTTGAGTTAAACTAGTTCTAACTATTGAAGGAACTAGTGGAAGGTCAGTTGTGCAGTGGGAATTTAGTCAAAATTAGTGATCAATCAGCCCAACATAGCTAGTGCATGGAGAGAATTAAAGTTCCCCATGTATAGTGGAGATTCCAAGGCAATGTAACATCAGTTGTAGACTAGTCTTGAGTGTACAGGTGTTGCAAGTGTCAAGTGATCAACATTGGGAATTGTGCAATCCATTTTGAAGAAATTCCTAAATAATAGGGGCCTAATTTCCCAAGGAATTACGCAAGGAAATAAGGGCTCAAGTAAAGGCACAAATTGACTAAGTCTGGATTAGAGCTTCTGAGTGAGCAGAGAAATAGGTTATTCACTTGCAGGTTATGCTCAATTGATCAAAGAAATTGTAATGCATATCTATTCATCAAATTAATGCAAGCATGCATTGGGGTTTTTAGCATATTTATTTCTTCGGGAAATATACTATGTGAATGTGTGTTATTTCTCATTGCACATTTATTATTGATGTTCTAAATCATGAATTGAATTTCGTAGAGTGGTAGAGTGGGTTTTTGTCTTGTTATTTTGATTAAAATTTAATGAGCAATTGCAAATATACATCATAATTTCTACATAGTATCAAAGTAGGAATTTCAAAGTTGTTTCTGAGGAGTTTTGAATATGCATTTTAGTGTAGCAGGATCTCTTTAGAGTTGGGAATATTACCTTTAATGGGTTGAGGCTATAGTATTCCTTGGAAGGCAACTCTAATTTCATCGCATGGAAGGATCTCATGGAGGCAGCATGGATTGCTAGAATACATCAATAGAGATGTTGCAAAACTAGTAGAATAAGATGCAAAGAACCTATCCCAACAGAAGAAATATGTAGCCAAGGCAAGGAGAATAATATTGGTGGGAGTACAAGACCAAATTTTCACCAATATCCATGGAAAAGAAACTCCTTATGCAATGTGGCGGGTAATGACAGATTTGTTCCAGAATAACAACGACCATAGGAAACTGGCACTCAAGGATAAACTTCAAAATCTCAAGATGCAGAAGAATGACACTAGTTAGTAATATGTGACCAGGTTCACACAAGTTCATGATGAGCTTGTAGAAGTTTTTATTATTGTTACAAATGGTGATTTGGTAACCCTAGCCCTTCTAGGACTTCCCAAAATCTAGCATAGCTACCAAGATTCGGTGAACAGGAGGGGAAAGTAAGAAATTGGGAATGCTTATGGTCTGATTTGGTACAGGAGGAAATAAGGTGAAATACCAGAGATGAGACTTCATACAAGGGCGAGGATGAATAAAATTTTTCATTGGTTGGAAAGGGAAAGAAGGGAAAAGGGAATAAATATCAAACCAAACTAGACTCCAACCAAGGGGGCAAGAATAAATATTTGTCCAAAATTAAATGATTCCATTGTCATGAATTCAAGAACTATGCCACAAAGTGTCCACACAAAAATTCAAGCAAGAAGACCTTAGGAGGAGTAGCAGGTGAAGCCTTGGCTTCATATTTCAAACTTTAATTTACCCTTATCACATGCATGGTGAGCATAGTGATGGGGAGCATGTGGTATTTGGACTCCGGTGCCTCGTTTCACATGACAAGGTGTAGATATTTTTTTAGTGACCTAGAGGAGAAACATCTCTAGATGCACATTGAGATGGGGGATGACAGAAGGTACAATGTGACAAATATTGGTACAATCACTTTTCAAAGGGATTCGGGCTCCCCTCTCAGACTCAAAGATGTCATGCTTGTTTCGGGACTAAAGAAAAATCTCATCTTTGTTGCAATTTCGAGAGACCGAGGTTATGATGTAAGCTTTAGCAAAGGAAAAGCACTCCTAAGACACATAGCCATGGGATAGGTGAAGAAGGTCAGGGTTCATGTGAATAACCTATATAAGATAGATGTGGACGATTGTGCTGCATTAAGCACTAAGGCAGAGAAAGTGCAAGGCCATGATGTTGGTGCACTTTGGCATAGAATACTTGGCCATTTGCACCATGGTGCCTTGAAGACTATGCAACAAATAACCACTAGCATCCCCAAAGGATCACTTTAGTAGCATGATGTATGCAAAGGATGCATGTTGGGGAAGTGCACACAATCCATATTCCATGATCGAGAAAGAAAAGAACATGTAGTCTTGGAAAGAGTCCACTCTAAGGTTTATGGACCTTTCTCAACAATCTCCACTACCAGACATAAGTACTACATTATATTTGTTGATGATTTCTCAAGGACATGTTGGATATTCTACATGTGAAAGAAAGATGAAAAATTCTCCAAGTTTGTAGAATTCAAGGCACTAGATGAGAAATAAAATGACAAGAAGGTGAAGGCTCTCAAGAGCGATAATGGAGGTGAGTACGTGTGGAATGCGTTCAAAAAATTCTATGTGAAAGAAGGCATTTGCCAAGAGCTAACAACACCTGACAACCCATAGCAGAATGGGGTGGTTGAGAGAAAGAATCACAACATTGTGGGAACTGCAAGGGATATGTTGCATGACCAAGGCCTACCTATGCATTTGTGGATTGAGGAATTCAACACAATAATCTATTTGTATAACTAGAGTCCTCATCAAATTTTGGGCATGATTACACCAGAGGAGGCTTTCTAAGGGAGAAATCTGGATGTGTCGCGCTTCAATATTTTTGTAGCCTCTATATACTACCATGTCTCCAAAGAATCAAGGAACAATATTGAGTTGATAGAAGAATTAGGTGTATTTGTGGGTTACACAAAAACTCCTCACAACTACCGTGTGTAATTTCCATTCCTTGAAATGATAGTCGTGAAAAGGGATGTAAATTTTGATGAGGAGAAAGCGATGTGGTGCTCTCTTGAGAGAGAGCTTTAGATCCCACAAAAAAAGGAACTTTTAGCTCCAAAGGAGGAGCTTCACAAAGTTTTATAGTAGCCAAAAATTTAGGATCAGAGAGTGGAAACATCCACTCAAGAAGAACCATCCAAAGAAGGTAGAAAAAGAAGCAGGGAATTTGATAGACTTGTGCAGGATGCAAGGGAGAATTTGAAGGAAGAGGAGGTCACCTGATCAGTACACTGGCTACATGGCTCTAATGATTGAGCTTGTAGAGACTGATCAATCCTATTTTAAGGAAGTAATAGAGGAACTCGTATGGGTTGATGTAGTGGTGGAGGAATACAAATCCATTGTAAATAGCAGTATTTGGGAAGGTGTCCCAAGACCCAAAGATAAATCAATTGTCAGGCTAGGAGTAACTCCAGAAAAACTGATACGTATATTTCATTAGGTAGCTATTGTTATATACACATGAATGTGACTGATCAGTTCATCTTCTTGATGACTGTTCATATTCTAGAAGATTAGGTGTCAACATTCCCCCCCTTAATCTGAAGGGATATTGGTGAGTCCAAGCATCGTTCTGAATCTTTCAAGCTT
>APFE031145810.1:230581-252214 GCA_000404065.3 Pinus taeda
ATCTCAATTGTACACAACCTTCCTTATTACTGGGTTCCAAAGCTTATAACCTATTAAACCATCCTTATACCCAATAAATATGCACTTTTCAGATTTACGATCCAAATTGGTGCATTTCTCCTTTGGAACATGTACATATGCATCACATCCAAATACCCTCAGATGTGAAAGAGAGGGTTTCTTACCAGTCCATACCTCTTGTGGAGTTTTATCCTCCAATGTTGATGAAGGTGATCTGTTGACCAAGTAACATGCTATCTCCACCACCTCTACCTAGAATTCTTGTCCTATCCCAGCACCACTGAGCATGCTTCTTGCAATTTCCATCAATGTCTTGTTCATTCTTTCTACAACTCCATTTTGCTAAGGTGTATATGGAGTAGTCTTCTGCCATGCTATACCACACTTCTTATAGAATTATTCAAATTCCTTACTGTAAAACTCTCCACCGTTATTTGTCCTCAGCACCTTTATCTTCTTCTCTGTCTGGTTTTCCACCAGAGCCTTGAATTCTTTAGACCTTTCAGAGACTTTAGATTTCTTCTTAAGGAAATATATCCATGTATTCCTTGAGAAGTCATCTATAAATGATACATAGTACATAGACTTACCTAGTGATGGAACATTCACAGGTCCAAACACATCACTATGCACAAGCTCTAATATATGTTTCACCCTCTTACAACTAGAGGGGAAACTCACCCGATTCTACTTCCCATATACATAATTTTCACAAAAATCAAAATCCAGAGAGCTATTACTCATACCTTCTACCATACCTTTACCATGAAGTATTCGAAGGCCCTTCTCTCCAATATGTCCAAGCCTTTGATGCCACACCATGGTCTTCTCTCCAAAGACCACTAGATTTTGTACTCCACTTTCAGGAACCACAGAACTATTGCACCCATCAACAATCATGCTACCTTGTAGCTTGTACAGAGTTCCAATCCTAACTCCCCGCATCAATACCAGTGCTCCCCAAACCATCTTACAAGTATCCTTCTCGAACACTATTTTTACACCTGTATCATCCAACTTGCTTACAGAAATCAGATTTATGGCTAATGCAGGAATATGCAGAACACCCGGAAGTGTTCTAACCCTTCCACCTTGCAACTTCAACTTTACTTTTCTGCGACGAATGATTCTAGCCTTCCTATCATCCCCTAAGAATACATCACCACCATCATATTTCTCATACTCACAGAACCACTCTCTATGGGGAGTGAAGTGAAAGGATGCACCTGAGTTAATCAACCATGCCTCATGATCTAGTGTGTACTTGAAGAAGCCAAGTACACATCCCCACCTTCATCTAAGGTGGTTTTCACCTCTGCAGAAGGAGCATCATCAGATCCCTTTCCTTTATCAGGAGCTTTGGATTTACAGACCCTTTTGTAGTGCCCTTCCTTTCCACATTTCTAGCACACCACCTTTACAAGTTTTCTTAGAGATTTAGATCTCCCACTCAATGACTTATTTTTGTTTCTATTTTGGGATTGTCCTTGTACAGATAAGGCATCACCATTCTGGCTCTCCATATTTTTCCATCTCATCTCCTCTGTCAGCAAGGATGAGACTATTTCATCAAACTACAAGGCAGTTGCATAGCTACCTATTCCAATAACCAAACTATCCAACGAATTTGGTAGAGAACACAACAAACTGATGCATTTATCTTCATATGAAATTTTAATATCAACATATGCTAACTGACTTACCATAGTATTAAATGCATTCAGAAGCTCTATCACCGAGTGTCCATCTTTCATCCTCAGGTTATACAACTTTTATACAGGAACATTTTATTCACTATAGACTTAGATTGGTACAAAGTCCCTAACTTGTCCCACAAAGCCTTTGTCGTAGCTTCCCTTGATACATTTAGCAATACTAAATCTAGGACACACAATTGTATTGTGCTCTTTACCTTTTGATCCAACTTTTTCCATTCTTCATCAGACACTCCCGTTGGTTTAGTACCTAGATCTACCATGATCCACTGATCATTATCCACCAACAGATCCTCCATCTTGATTTTCCACAAATCAAAACTCTCACCACTAAATTTCTCGATCTCTATATTTCCACTGCTCGCTATCTTCTTTCACCACCAGAATCGATCTCGTAGATATCCCACTGAACAGGGTCTACCACAGGCTCGAGCAAAACCCCTCAGCAACAAAGGCGTCCCCTTGAAGCCAAAACAACTCTGATACCAAATGTAGGTTTTAACCCCATACAGAAATTACTTGCATATGAATTCTAAAACACAGAAAATAAACAATGCGAGAACATAACACATATACACAGAGATTTCCCCTAGATCCCAAAATCAGGACTACCAGCTTGATTTTTCATTATGTTCCTTTCAATGTTATAATACAAATTTATACATGCCGAAGCATCCAATACCATTGACTGAAAAACATTGTGTCGAAAACCATGTGCGGAAATCATGCACAAAACCATAAGTGGGTCCGCCCAACCTAACATAGGTTCCAAAACCAAAATTTTCCGTGGCGTTGCCCGGACCCCATAGAGTGGGGTTACTTGCACCCCTCAAACCCCCTGTGACCCCCCGATATGCAATCGGCGCAATAAAGGGGGGGCTCCACCCCACCTCTAACCCCCCGGTTAACTACGTGGGCTAATCGTGGAAAGAATATAACACAACCCAACAATCACATCCTCATATAAGAATTTAGTGAATCAAATAAAATACGCATGCATGAATAATCACCTATAATTGAAAAGAGTAGATTAACAAGAATGGTGACATAGAGAGATGACTTGAACATAGAAAATACTTAACTTTTAATATAGATTGTAGGAGACTCTCAGCTCTCTATGAGTGCTAACTCCTCCTGCAATTCTTCCACAACATGATGATCCTTAATAAGGATTATATTTCCTTATCCAAGACATATTATACATGCAGGAGGAGTTAAAAATAGTCAAAACATGACAAATCTAAACAAGTCATATCAAGAATAACTTAAGCCTTGAAAATTACTTATCTTTAACAAGGATTCTAGGAAGCCATCTGCTCTCTCAACCTTTATAAGTCATCACTGTCCATCAGATATATGTTATTGGTAGAATAAAAGTATCTTCTTAAGTGCCACATGTACCCATCATATTCTTTCATCGGTAGCCAAAACAATCCATCAATGTTTATGATGACCACTAAAACTATAACATACCCTTTCTAGGGTTTCTCTTAATCTATTATGGGCTTCTCATTGATCATGTCATCTCAAGAATTTTGACTCTAGGGTTTCTCTGAATTTGAATACTTGAATGGCATATATTATCAAGAATAACTCTAAATCATATTAGGGTTTCATTGTTATAGAACCCAAGCCATATCTAATGCTAATTCAAGGGTTTTTTCCAAACCCCAACCTTCTCTTGTCAGAATAGAACTTCCCTAGGGTTTCCTTCAAACCCTAACATTCTTTAAGGTCTTATCCATCCTCTTTTTTTCCATTCTTCTTGAACCATAAGTATCCTCATAGGGGTGATATTTCTTCAGCTTATTTTAAGAATGATTTCTCTTGTCTTTAGTTTCCTTGGGCTTGTCTTCACCTTAGCTTGGAAACCATGTTAATTTTATGTTGGTCTATGTTGCTACAACCACTTTAGCCCAAATATTTTCTTCTACTAGCAATCTTTCAACATATTTTTTTCTTCCAATTATCGAAAATAAATTGTAGGTAGAACAGTAAATGCAATAGAAAATAAACAATCAATAACAATAACAAGAGATGCACATATTTGGTCAAAGACTGGGGAAAAACCCCACAAGGGGGGAAACCATTTCAAATTCTTATTCTTAATATATTTTCAGAAAATTTTTAGCAAAGAAAGAGTACAATGATCTAATTCTTCAATCACAAGACTATCCAACAAAACCAACTAAACAATATCCAAGAGATGAGCCCAGCAACAACATTGATCATAATCAAAGTTCCTAAGCATGTGGTAAACTATCAAATATCAAAATACCCTAGGTCCCAGTCTCACGGATCTAGTGACCATGCATGTGGCTGCAACGTTCCAGCTGTAGGGAGCACCCTATATGCATGCGGCTACAACCAAGATTTTCATGTTCCAACCTTGCAGCCCCAAATCAAATTTTCCTTTTTACATGTTTGAGCTTAGACCCTACAATTTCATACTTGTACAAACCACCTTTATGAACCAATCTCAGACCTGTGCAAACTAAACCAAAGAAGAAAGAATAAGAAGATGCCTTGTGATGATGTCCAAATGAGGGTCACTTGAGGGAATCAAAAGGATAGTCTATTATTTTAGAGGCATATAAGTATGGATCAATTTAGTAAATATTGATTGTTGGACAACTTGTTTACATGGTGACTTGTATTTTATGAAAATAAAAGACTCACTTTTTTAAAATATAATAAAAAACAACTCATGACCACAACTCAACAATGGAAAGTATCCACCACACATAAATTCAATGTTTTCTTACCCATTTATGATTCACACAACCAGTGGGTAAGTTGGAACCATGCATAAGAAAACCATTAAGGGTTTGCATAAGAAAACCATTGAGGGTTTGAAATTATGATGGGTTTAACTAAGGAAGGACATGAAATCATTGAACTATTACGGGATGAATAGTTTTCTCCCAATCTAAGCAAGGAAATAATTTGTGTATAAATTTATTTTAAATCTCAAATTCATGAACATAACCACATTATAATAATCATAATGGTATTTGTTTCATGATTGAATTGGTTATAAGTATAGTGTTAATGTATTCCAAGTAACAAAGTGTATGATATGGTTTTTTTTTCCCTGTTAATAATAAAATCTAATCATATCATATTAGTCAAAACAATACAATCACAATAATAATTACTTTTTGAAAGAATAAACATACAAATTGCAAAGTAGGAAACATATTCATACTTATCTAAAGGTCAACAATAATTTTCTTATGATCTAATCATGAGCTTAAAGATCACAATCATTGTAATTTTCCTAATGGAAATGCCCTTAGATTTAATCTAGACTCGTAGTTTCAACATTCAATGGCCCATAAAGGACTTCTAAAAAATGAGTTATTGAAGATTGCTTTACATATCCTCCAAATGAAATACAAACAAACTATTTGCATATGATGTTTATATCCTCCATAGTGAGGTTACGCGACAACAAAATATTCTTATAAAGTAAACTTCTAAAATAGAATGTTGCATATTTTATAATCCCATGAGGCACAAATCTTACCTACATATCCTCTACTACACCTATAGTCCTAAAATGTATCTTTGGTGGTCTTTGTGATCCTATAATGTATTTATAATGGATATGTAAAACTAGATATTTCAAGGCTCACTTTTAAAGATAGCCTTTGATAAACAACCAAAGCAAATACCCTCAAATGGTATGAGAACATGTGATTCAAAACAGAGTGCAAGTGATTAATTCATATCATTTCTTCATCCTCGGTACCCATCTCATATTGAGGATCTCTTTAAATAAACGGATTGATGGGCCTTATTAATCCATATGAGCTTATTATAACAACAAAGCCACTCCATGATAGGTATTGGAGTATTTTTACTTAATTTTTATGCATATTATCCAAGGAGTATGCTTATAGATCTTTTACTATAGCCTAATCCAATTTAATAAGGCACCTTTCATGCAAAATCAAGGATCAAGACATTTAGCTTCTTGTATCATGGTCCCAAAGGTCACCCCAAGTCTTCTACCTCTCTCTCCTTCCATTTTCTCTAGTTCTTTCCCCACAAGCTATTTTTATCATTCCCACCCAATGGATGTATGCCATTCTCTTTCATCATATTTACATAAGAATTTTTGTTCTTATCCATGCTCCCATTTTGGCTACCTGTAGGAGTTGTCATACTATTATTGTCTTTTTTTTCTTCATCAAGTTGTTTATTTTTTCTTCCCTCAAAGTCATGGGAATATATTATTCAATGGATCAATGTCAAGTCAAATATTTTCTCCAGGTTCTTCTTCTTCATGGTTCTTACTCTTTTCTTTTATGTTATGCTTCTCAGTCAAGGACATGAAAACTCTACTACTTTGTGGATTTCATCACTTTACCTTCGACTCCTTTGCTTTGTTGACTCAAACACCTTCTTCATGTTATAAATGAGACCCTAAAATTATCCAAGGTGAGTTTGGGAAAGGACACATAATATATGTTTTGATTTTTTGTTTGGGATTCATGTATTTTGTGCCATCATTGTGTAGTATTCATTTACATTATATGTCTTTTACATTTTGTTTAGAAAGTTCCCGTCTTTATTCTAAATGTTATATGTTCTTTCCCAATGTCCTTAATATTCTAGTCCACTTTGATTAGTCATCTTGAACACAATATTTCCCATCCATTTTGTGTGAAGACATAGATTGTGGAATAATTCATGTGATTGATCCTCTAATCAAGAAACTATGTATGAAGGCAAGCATGCCATGACTTATTATAGGTAATCTCGCGCCATCTTCATCAAATCAAATATGAAAACAACATAAAAATATTATTTAAAACAAAAAATTATTTCAATTTCATTGATAATTCCCCTAAATGGATTTATATAAGACATTGAAGGAACTTAATTAAGAGATAAAACTATAATAGTCTAGTTTGAGATTTATCTAGTTAACCAAGTAGCATCCTAGGTAAGACGTCGATTCAATCATAACAAATGCAAACAATGAATTATCCATAACTTAAATAAATGGAAACAGTAAAAATAACACATAATCAATCAACAAAAATATATATGGGATGTTGGTTTTAACCCTATACATAAATTACCTATAAACTAATTCTTAAAATAGAAAAATATACAATGGCGAGAACATAAAATATGCACAAACATTTTCTCCTAGAACCCACACAGGGAAAACCACACTAATTTTTCATTATTTTCCTTTCAATGTTACAATACAGTATATACATGTCGAAGCATTCATAAACCCAATCCATTAACCCTAGATTAGAACATAATCATATTTCCCTTTATCAGATCTACAAAATACCATGGGAAAAAACAATCATGCCTAAAACCATGTGCAAAAACCATCATGCCCAAAACCATTTAAAACCATGATTAGGTCCACACACTATCCTTGGGTCTACCCAACCATTATTGGGTCTACATAAAACAAATTATTGTGAGGAGATTCCCTAGACCCCATGTAGAGGGGCTATTGCCCCCACTGCGCTCAATGCAACATAACAACGCCTAGGGAAAGTCATGGAAAGAATATAACACATACCCAACATTCTCCCACTTGTTTTCTTTCCACACAAGGGGCTGCAAGAGTGCACATTAATTTCTCCTGAGTTACAATGCCCATTCTATCTCTACACCAAACAACTTCTCAGTGCTCACAAACTTTGTCAATTCATCTACAAAATTACTCAAAATTCCCACCTTTACCAGTAACACCTTTCTGTCTCCAACCATATCCCTCACAAAGTGATATTGAACATCAATGTGCTTTGTCTTCAAATGATAAGAAGGGTTCTTTGCCAAGAAAATTTCACTATGGTTGTCACGGTCTATCCATATATCATTTTTCACCAACTCCATACTTGAACACAATCTCTACAACAAAACCGCTTCCTTGCTTAGATGAGTGGCTTCCATTCATTCAACCTCTATAGTTGAAAGTGCCACTAAAAAATGTCTCTTACTCATCCAACTAACCACTCCTCCAAATATGTTAAACACATACCCACTTGTAAAACTTCTTTGATCTGGTCTCTAGCCAAATATGCATCAACAAAGCCATGTATGTCTAACGCTCTATCAAATCCTCGTAATTCTTGGTAGCACAAACCATAATGACTAGTGCCATGAAAATACCTGAAAAACTACTTCCCTATTGTCCAATGCTCCTTCCCTGGTTATGACATAAACATGCTCAATATTCCCATTGCATGTGCAACTGGTCTAGTACATATATTGCATACAACAGGCTACCAAATGCACTCTCATATGGAACACGAGACATTTCCTCTTCCTCTTCCTGTGTCTTGGGACATTGTTTAGAAAATAACTTTACACCTACATGAATAGGTACCTTCACCAATTTTCTATCATTCATATTAAACCTCTACAAGATTGTCTCAACATACTTCCTCTAGTTTAACTAGAGCTTCCTCTTTGCCCGATATCATTTAATTTATATGCCCAAAATATACTTTGCAACACCAAGATCCTTCATGTTGAATTTAGAGGACAATCGAGTCTTCACATCTTGGATAATTTCTCTATCATTTCCAATCAATAACATATCATCCACATACAAGACCAAATGAATGACATGGTCATCTATTATTTTAAAATACACATAGTGATAATCTTTGCTCCTTATGAAGCCAAGTCCCTGTATATATGTATCAAATTTTTTATACCACTTTAACCCATTTAAATACTTTTTTAACCTACATACCAATTCTTTATTACCCTTCGCAACATAGCCTTATGTTTTCTTCATGTAGAAATCATCTTCCAGATCTTCGTGAAGAAATGTTGTATCCACATCCATCTATTCCACCTCAAAATAAAAAGCAACAACAGCAAATAAAAGTAATCCAATAAAATATAACTTGGTAATAGGAGAAAAAATATTACCGACGTCAATTCCTGGCACCTGGGAATAACCTTTCACAACTAATCGAGCTTTGTATTTCTCTGCTTTTCCTTCTACATTCAAATTATTCTTAAACACCCATTTGTTTCCAATGGGTTTCATTCTAGCTATCAACTCACACATATCCCAAGCCTTTCAAATGATTCCATTTCTTCAACCATGGCCTCCTTCCAGAGTTTGGGATCCTCTAAATCCATGACCTCCCTAACAGTTATGGTATCATCATTAGTAATAGATAAAATTTGAAGAGAAATCAAATGGATTATGCCTCTCTAGCTACCTTCTCTCTCGAACTAATCTCCTCACAAGTGGAGTGTGTGGCTCTTCCTCTTTTGGTTCTTGTTCTACTGTAGAGTCTGATTCTTCCTCCTTCAGTTCAAAATCTATTTTCTTTAGTTCCTTTTCCTTGGGTATGACTTCATGTTTAATAACATCTTACACCACATCTAGGCTATACACAACCTTCCTTATTTCTGGGTTCTAAAGCTTTTAACCTTTTAAACCATCCTTATACCCAATAAGGATGCACCTTTCAAATTTACTATCCAACTTGGTTTGGTTCTTTTCTCCTTTCGATCATGTACATATGCATCATAGCCAAATACCTTGAGATGTGAGAGAAAGGGTTTATTACTAGTCCATACCTCATGCAGAGTCTTATCATCCAGCTTTGGTGAAGGTTATATGTTAAACAAGTAACATGTAGTATCCACTGCCTCTGCCCATAATTCTTTTCATATCACGACACCACTGAGCATGGTTCTCTCCTTTTCCATTAACATCTTGTTCATTCCTTCT
The DNA here is from genome assembly GCA_000404065.3 of Pinus taeda. Lineage (NCBI taxonomy): Eukaryota > Viridiplantae > Streptophyta > Pinopsida > Pinales > Pinaceae > Pinus > Pinus taeda. The sequence goes on from APFE031145810.1 coordinate 240,056, forward strand.
ACAACTCCATTTTGATGAGGTAGTTATCGATTAGTCTTCTATCATGATATACCACACTTATTATAGAGCTCTTTGAATTCCTTCTTGTAGAAATCTCCACCATTATATGTCCTAAACACATTAATCTTCTTCTCTATCTAATTTTCCACCAAAGCCTTAAATTATTTAAATTTGTCAAAGACTTTAGATTTCTTCTTGAGGGAATTTGTCCATGTATTCCTTGAGAAGTCATCTATAAATGAGACATATTGCATAGGCTTACCCTGTGATGGAATCGACACAGGTTAAACACATCATTATGCATAAGCTCTAATATCCCTTTCACCCTCGTAGCACAATAGGGGAAACTCACTCGATTTTGCTTCCCATATACACAAATTTCACAAAAATTGAAATCTAGAGAGGAATTAGACATACCTTCTACTATACCATTACCATACAGTATTAAAATTCCCTTCTTTTCAATATGTCCAAGTATTTGATGCCACAACATAGTCTTTTCTGCATAGAACACTAGATTGTCTTCTCCACTTTCAGGAACCACATAACTATAGCACCCATCAATAACAATGCTACTTATAAGTTTGTACAGAGTTCTAATCTGAACTCCTCACGTCAACACCAATGCTCCCCGAAACATCTTATAGGTATTTATCTTGAACATTGTTTTTAAACTTGCATCATCCATCTTGCTTACATAAATTAGATTTTTGGTCAATGCGGAAATGTGCAGAACACCAGGAAGTGTTTCAATCCTTTCACCTCGCAACTTTAGCTTAAATTTTCCACATCCTATGATTTTGGTCTTCCTATCATCCCCTGGGAAGACATCACCACTATCATATTTATCATATTCATAGAACCACTCCTTATTGGGAGTCATATGAAAGGATGCACCTGATTTCATCAACTATGCCTCATGATCTACATGTGTACTTAAAGAAGAATCCAAGTACACATCCCCACCTTAATATGAGGTGATTTTTTCCTTTGCATAAGGAGCATCATCAAATCCATTTCCTTTACCAAGGTTTGTATATGTACAATCATTTTTGTAGTGCCCTTCTTTTCCGCATTTCCAACATACCATATAGATATTCCTAGAGATTTAGATATGCCTCTAGATTTAGGTCTCCCACTTGAGAACTTATTTTTGTTTCTGTTCGAGGAGTGTTCTCTTACAAACAAGGCATCTCCATTCCGGCTCTCAATATTTTTTCATCTAATATCCTCCAAAAACAAGAATCACAATATTTCATCAAACTTCAAGGTAGTTGTATTGCTAACTATGGCAACAACCAAAATATCCCATGAGTCTAGTAGAGAACACAATAGACTAATGCACATATCTTCATCTAAAATTTTAATATCAACAAATAACAATTGACTTACCACAATATTTAAGTTATTTAGATGCTCTGTCATTGAGTCTCCATCCTTTATCCTTAAGTTGTACATGTTTTTCCATGGTAACAATTTTTCCACCAAGGACATAGATAGATACAAAGTCCCTAAATTGTTCCCCAAAACCTTTTCCAGAGTGTAGAAGATCTTTTAGATTCACAAGCTCATGTAATCTACTAAAACAAGAGAAAAGAATCTGCTTCTACTCTTTACATCAAAAGCCCATAAACATCAAGCAAACAATAATCAATAGAGGAAGAGAATCAAAGGCACATAACACAATAAATATCCAGGGAAGCCACAACTCAAAACCCCGCTATCTTTTTTGTATTAATCAAGAAAATCAAAATGAAATTACAATGCTTGTTCTCTCTAGAATAATCCCAGCACTCAACAAATTCAATCTCCAACACATAAGCAAGCTCAAGGCGAAATCTTAGCCAACTCAAAAGTTCTCCAAGTCTCTATTCCAGTGTGTAATTCCTATGAAGAATAACTTGTATTTAAAGGGAAATAAAGCCTCTAAAAATAGTGGAATCCCTCAAGAATCAGTTCTTGAATCCTTGCACTATTAGTGCAACTCAGAAAAATCTAAAACAAATAGTACACTATCCTTGCACTCCAGTCTCAATTGGGTATTTCTTAGAATCAACATGCATGAGTTTCTGATAGTGGAATATTCAGTTAACGAGAGTAGCACTAATTAGGTGACTAGTGTCCCAACTGACTATTTACTCACTATTAGTTCCTGAAACTGATTGGAACTAATTTAACTGGACTTAACTCAATAAAATGAGTTAACTAATTACAACTCATCCTTAAATCCTATAAGTTACGGAGAATATATACATGTCTTCTAAAATACTTCCAATTCGAAATTCCTAAATTAATTAAGTTAATTAAACTTAATTAATTTTTTCAAATTGATATGAGAAAAGAATTCTATTTTAATTCACAGTTTAATTCAAGGACAAATTAAACTGGAATTTCTTGTTGTCATTTCTCAACACTCCCTCTCAATAAGAAAGGGATTATCCACTACCCCAATCCTGTCTCTGTGAAACTAGAATTTACATCTTGGAAGTGCCTTTATCAAGATTTCAGCATTTTGATCCTCCATGGGAATGTAATTTAACAACATGATCTACCTCAATACACAATCTCTGAGACGATGATACCAGATATCTATATGCTTGGAGCGATCATGAAAAGCTGGATTTTCAGAGAGTTTGATACAACTCTATTTATCACAATAAATCACTATCATATCCATTTGGTTACCAAACAAACCAACAAGGATCTTCCTCATCCAGGTAGCCTCACATGCTGCTTGACTTGCAGCCATGTACTTTGCCTCTTCCGAACTAAGTGCAACTGATCTTTGTTTCCTGTTGTACCAAGAAATTGCAGGTGACCCAATACTAAAGATCCCTCCTAATGTGTTCTTCCTATCAGATGGACTCCCTGCCCAATCTGCATCGGTGAAGCCTTGAAGCTTCACTCCCTTTGTCTGTCTATACCATGACCCAAACTGAGTAATGCCTCTGAGGTATCTCAATACATGCTTTTTAGCCTTCCAATACAGCTTGGTAGGCCTAACCATCTCTTGACTAAGCTGGTTAACTGCATAACACATATATGGTCATGTGTTCACCAAATACATGAGGAGTATCCATGGGTTTACTGCTCTCCATGCAGAATCTCCTGAGTATCTCATTAGCATACTTTCCTTGAGAAATAAACAACTCCCCATCTCCCTACCATACCTCTATGCCAAAATTAATGCATAAGCCCCATGTCCTTCATCTCAAACTCTCTTTCAAGGTCCTCCTTTCAAGATTTAATGAGCTTCTCATCACCTATCAGTATGAGATCATCTACATAAAATACAATGATAAAAAACTTACCTTCCACCACTATGTAATACAGTTCCACATCTGCTTCACTCTTCGTGAAGCCCAACCCAGTGAAGTAGCTATCTATCCTAGTGTACCAAGTAGAGGGTGCTTGCTTACACCCATACAACACTCTCTTGAGTCGGCATACATGCGACTCATAGTCCAAGGTTTCAAAACCTTTAGGCTATTCTATGTACACCTCTTCCTCAATCATGCCTTTGAGGAAGGAAGTCTTCACATCCATTTGATGGATCTTCCAACCCATCTGTGTTGATAGTGCCCAAATATATTTAATTGATGAGTACCTTGAAACAGGAGCAAAGGTCTCATCATAGTCAATCCCCTCTACCTGTGAAAAGCCACAGGCCACAAATATGGCCTTATGCTTCTCCACGCTACCATTTGTAGCTTGATTTACCTTGTAAACCCAACAAGAGTTCACAACTGACTTGTCCTATGGTCTCGGGACCACATCCCAAACACGGTTTTGAACCATGGAGTCATACTCCTCCACCATTGCATCAACCCAAACTAGCTACTGCACTGCTTCCTAAAAGGAAGATGGCTCTGTCACAACACATGCACCTAAAGTTCTATGTATCCAATGTACCTCTTTGGTGACCTCCTCTGTCTACATTGAGAAGAGGGTGCTCCCACATTCTCCCATGCATCCTCCAACACTGTCAGCCTCTCTAGTGTGCTTTCTTCTCTCTCTGGAAGACTCTGCTTGAGTGGATGCATCCACTCCTAGAATCTCTACATGTAGTTGGTCCACATCAATATGAGGCTCCTTAACCTTAGGAGCTAAAATTTCCTCCTCTGCATGTAGCTAAAGCTCCCTCTCAAGGGATACTCGCATGGACTTCTCCTCATCAAATTTGACATCCCTGCGAACCACTATCATCTGCTTGGTTTTCATGTACACCCGATAGTTGTGGGGAGTATCAGTGTACCCCACAAAGATCCCCAACTTTGTTGTTGGCTCAAGCTTCTTCTACGCATCTTTTGTCACATGGAAATAAACTGATGACCCAAAAATCCTGAAGTGACCAACATCTGGCCTCTTACCGGAATAAGCTTCCTCTGGTGTTTTACTCTCAAGTATCTAATGTGGGCTATGGTTCTAAACATAAACCATTGTTTTGCATGCCTCAGCCCACAATTGTAGTGGTAGGCCCTGATCATACAGCATCACCCTTGTTGCCCCTACTATGCTCTTGTTCTTTTTCTCAGCAACCCCATTCCGTTGAGGGTTATGAGGTGCAATCAACTCACATTTAATCCCTTCTATTGTATAGAAGTTCATAAAATCATTGGAGACATATTCGCAACCATTATCACTCCATAGAGCTTTAACCTTCTTATCTGATTCTTTCTCAACAAATGGTTCAAATTCACAAAACTTTGTGAATGTCTGATCCTTTCTCTGCAAGAAAAATATCCATCATTTACGAGAATAGTCATCTACAAATATAACATAATACATGTTTTTTGCAGTGGATACTATTGAGAATGGTCCACACACATCTGAATGGACTCTCTCCATAATAGACTCTGCTTTATTGTCTCTATCTCCAAAGGAAGACTTGGTGTATTTTCCCAAAGTAAAACCCTTGCATGTATAACCTTGCTCAACTGTACCTTTGGGAAGACCAGTAGATCTTTGTTGCAATATCTTCAAAGCCCTATGATGCAAGTGGCCCAATCGCCTGTGCCACAATTCCCGACATCTCGACTCAACATATTTTCCGCTTTTGAACTCAAAGAAGCACAATCCTCTATCTCTACCTTATAGAGATTCTGAACTCGAATCCCTATCTTCTTTACTTGACCCATGGTTATGTGTTGAAGGAACGCCTTTCCTTTTGAAAAGATCACATCATAGCCTCTATCCTCAAGCATGGCAACAGACACCAAGTTCTTCGTCAGTCTGGGTACATGCATAACATTCTTCAAGGTGAGTGGAGCCACATGCTTCCTATGAAAAGTAATAGTACCCACACCGGTAACACTATACTTACTATCATCACCCATCTCGATATGCATCTTGATATCTTTCTCCTCCAGTTCATTGAATAACTCTTTGTCGCCAGTCATGTGGAAAGAAGCTCCACTGTCTAAGTACTAGACACTTCCCATCATTGAAGACACCATGCATGCAATGAGGGAAAAGTCCAATTCGCATTGGGAAGCCAAATCCTCACCCGCAGATCCTCCTGAGTACTTCTCCTTGGACTTCTTCAATGGAAAATTTTCATCAAAGTGACCCATCTTGTGAAAATGAAAGCATTTAACTTTCATCATGTCCTTCTTCTTACCTCCATGATAAGAATCTGATTTGGAACGAGAAATTTTACCTTTCCCCCTCCTTACTTTAATTGCTAAGGCATAGTTCTCTTCATCATCAGTCTTTGATGAAGATCCATCCCTAGTGTTCCTCCTGATCTCATCCTGCGTCAAATCCGACCATATTCGTTCCCAATATGGTAGCTTCTCTCGACCATTGACAAAGTCCTAATAACTATGACAACTCTTTGAGAGTCCAAGAAGAGAAAGGCTCACCATATCCTCCTAATAAACTTTGATTCCAACAATTCTAAGTTCATCCCGACATTGAGTGAACTTGGTCAAGTAATTTGGAATCGTCTTGCCTTTCTCCATCTTGATTTTATGAATTTTATCCTTTAGTGACAACTTCCTTTAATCACTGCTATTCTGATACAAGTTTGTCAATGTTTTCCATATAGCATGTAGAGTTTCCTTGCCATGGAGACTCGAGACAATGTGGTCTCGAACTCCCTCAAGGGTTATTTGCCTTGCCTTCACCACACACTTCTTCCATTCAGCCAAGTTCTGTGCATCCGTAGTTGTTGGCTTGGGGACTTCTTGATCAATGAATTCCTTCAAGCCATTGTCTTCTAGCACAACCTCCATCCTGTCCCTCCAGGCCATAAAATTTGAGTTGCATTCCAAGGAATACTCAAGCCTCAACCCATGGAATGCCATCTGTCAAACTTGAAGTATGTATGCAAATTCACTTTCACATATAATCCAAAAACTCAAAATTTCGAAATCTCCTCTAGAGAGATGATTTTAAATCATCGATATCTCCCTCATTCGAACTCTGATTCGGCTAATTTTCTTGTTGAATTTGGGTATCTTTTCCCAAGGAATTCAAATTTGTAATTTGTTTTTGAAAATTTTGACATAAATTCTCATAAATTCTATGCAAAGTCTTGGCCCAAAATATAATCTTTCTCTGATACCATGTAGAAAATCTCGTAGATTCAAAAGCTCATGTAATCTACTAAAGCAAGAGACAAGAATAAACTTCTTCTCTTTATAGAAAAATCCCATAAACATCAAGAAAACAATAATAAATAGAGGAAGAAAATCAAAGGCACATAACACAATAAATATCCAAGGAAAGCCACAGCTCAAAACCCCACTATTTGTTTTGTATTAAGCAAGAAAATCAAGATGAAATTACAATGCTTGTTCTCTCTAGAACAATCCCAGCACTCAACAAATTCATTCTCCAACTCATAAGAAAGCTCAAGGCCAAAGCTTATCCAATTCAAAAGTTCTCCAAGTTTCTATTCCAATGTGAAATTAATATGAATAATATCTTGTATTTAAAGGAAAATAAAGCCTCTAAAAATAGCACAGTCCCTCAAGGATCAGTTCCTGAATGCATGCACTATCAATGCAACACAGAAAAATGTAAAACAATTAGTACGTTGTCCCTGCACTCCAGTCCCAACTAGATCTTTCTCATAATCAACATGCATGAGTTTCTGATGGTGGAATCTTCAGTTAACTAGAGTAGCACTAGTTAGGCCACTAGTGTCCCAACTCATTGTTTACTCACTATTAGTTCCTGAAACTGATTAGAACTAATTTAACTGGACTTAACTCAATAAACTAATTTAACTAATTATAACTCATTCATAACTCATCCTTAACTCCTATAAGTTAGGGAGAACATATACATGTCTTCTAAAAGACTTCCAATATTAATTTCCTAAATTAATTAAGTTAATTAAACTTAATTAATTATTTTCAAATTTCTATGCAAAAATAATTCTATTTTAATTCACAGTTTAATTCAAGGGAAAATTAAACTAGAATTTATTGTTGCCATTTCTCAACACAGAGCTTCCCATGATACATTCAACAATATCTAATCTAAGTGACACAATCATATTGTGCTCTTTTCATTCTGATCTAACTTCAAACAATTTTCTGTTGAAATTCATGTTGGTATCGTACTTGGATTTATAACAATCCATTGATCTTTGTCCACCAATAGATCCTCCATCTTGAGATTCCATAGCTCAAAACTCTATCCATTGAATTTATCAATTTCAATCTCCCATCGTAAGAAGGTCTACCACAGACCTGAGGAAAACCCCTCAGCCACAAAGGCATCCCCTTGAAGATGAAACAACTATGGTACCAAATGTAGGTTTTAACCATATACAAAAATTACCTACAAACGATTCTTAAAATAGAAAAATATATAATGGTGAGAACATAAAATATAAATAAATATTTCTCCTGGAACCAAAATCAGGACAACTAGATTGATTTTTCATTATTTTCCTTTCAATTTTACAATACATTATATACATGCCGCAGAATTCATAGACCCCAATCCATTAATCCCATATTAGAACATAACTATAGTTCCCTTGATAGGATCTACAAAATACCATGGGAAAAAACCATTATGCCCAAAACCATGCACAAAACCATGGGTAGGTCCACCCACCATCCTTGCATCCACATAAAAAAAAAAAAAAAATCTCGGGGTGTTGCCCTATAGACCTTGTGCATGGGAACTATCTCCCCCTTCAACCCCTCCCCCCCCCCAAAAAACTATGCCCAACACAACGTAACAATGCCTATGACAGGTCGTGGAAAGAATATAACACAAACCCAACATGGGAATCCAAGTGATGGGAGAAAATCCAGTTTGAAACAAACACATTCATTACTATTCAAAATGGTTATTAGAGGATTTTTAGAAGTATAATACTAAACAACATGTGTATGTTCATTATCCATGTCTTCTTTGTACACTACCTATGTTGAGTATCATACTATAGCACCCATGAAAAACAAACTCTTAAATGCACAAAAAACCAAATGAGCACTAACTCATCTCACTTCTACACATTCTATCTCAAATCAACTTCCAACTAATCAATGAACAAACTTTTCTCAATTAAATTCCATCCTATAAATAGGAAAAATTAATTCACAATCTAGATCAACCCATTAATTCCCACGAAGACACATAATTTCCTTTAGAATTAGTAGTAATTATATCAATAACCATTTGTAGTGCCAGCTTCCATAAATTTCCACTATGTTCATAATCATTCAAGGCCACATTCACACAAACATATTGGCTTGGACTAATTGAAATCTAATTTTTTCCATAATTCCCACTATGTACATATTTGTGTAGTTATGTGCATATATACATGTTGACTCATACATAAATGCATACAAATATATATGAACATCTATAACCAAGTCAAGCTTAGTCACTACAATGAAGACAAAAAGGTTACATTACACATCATATGACCATTTCCAAGGACAAAAATCCCATACAATAGGCCTCAACATACATAAATTCAACATGATTAGAAAAGTTAAAAGAGAAAAATTAGTTGGAAAATTTGTTGCATTACTATTTTGAATTATTCTAAGCATTGTATTAAAATACGTTAACATTCTTTGTCATGCAATGAGGAGTTGTTATGTATGATGAAAATTTGTATATGGCTTCATTATGAGAGAATAGAGATCAAAGGGTAAATTCAAGAGTTCTTAGATGAGGATCAAATTTGACCTAACTAATTTCCTTGTGAGTATGCATATTGTATTAGTTCTAAACAAGGATAACACATGGGAAATGTGATTGGAATATCATCTCTTGAGAAAAATTGGTAAAAAAAAAGTTAGTATTCAAGCCATCACTCCTTCATTGGCAAAGAGAGAAAACATGTTCACCTTGGATTCAATTTCAAGATTATCTACATCCTTCCTGAAATATGGTACTTCTAGCTAAAATTTAGGTTTCCAACTCTTAATATAAACATTTTGATTTCACCTAAATGGAATGGATTAGTCTCCCCACCTTTTTTAACAAAATAAAATACCTTTATTAACAGACTTTTGATACAAATATCTCTATTATATGTATAATACCATTCTAACCAATCAAAAATGAGTATTTATATCCGTTTGGTTAGCATCTTTCGATGAAACTCTCATTTTCATGAAGATTAAGGCTTACAAATCCCAAGACTCCTAGGTGGGCCATATAATGCCATTGATCATTGATGCAAAGACATATTCAATTTCGTACTAGCCTACTTGAATAATAAATATGGTAGGGGTTAGAGTTCCATTAAAAATGTAGAAAATTCCACATGTTGGCCTCAACAAACGATAACTCAACATGTTCACCCAAGGGAAAATTCACCTCTAAAAGAAATTGAATCCCTTATGCATTCTTAGATTTATCCATATGCTATTTCATCTTTGAATTTATCATCTAGGAATCAAATATTTGGTCAACCAATAATCAATATAGGCTAGCTCTCTCCTCAAGACCTTAACCCTAGATTCCACCACAGTAAACATTTCATCATATTTTAGGTGTTAGTATTTACCATTAAGATATTATTTCATTGTATTTGGCCTTAACTATGACACACTTCCTAAAAAATAAACTTACTCCACCAATTAGTTCTTCCTTCAAATCATGGACACATTCAGTTCACTCCTATAACTCTTTCAAAGCCCTTGCACTACACAAACTAAGGCCACCCAACAAGGATATTCGTTTTTCAAATTTTGGGAGGACAATGAAAAGGGTTCTCTCATGATTCATAGTGGAATATGATAACATCAATAAAATTATTTTTGACATAGAGTAACTCCAAACCAGTCCAATTATAGTTATAACCTACAAGGATAGTGGGGTAGATTAGTTCCACAATTGTAAACCATTTCCCATAATATCTTCATTTTATTCATTCTGTGATAAATCTTTGAGAACCCAAGAGTAACATACCCAAGGATCATACTTTAGGCAATGTATAAAAAATATTTTCCATTATCATATATCGTTTTAACAATTATAAAAATATTTTCCAAGGTTTGACATGGTTTTATAATTTAGTGAAGGATTTACCAAAAAATATGATATATATATATATATTATATATATATAATATATATATATATATATATATATATATATATATATTAAATATTTAATAAAATATTCTTTGATTCCCCATATGTATCAAGGATATTTGCTCACTTATTATAGCTTTAAATGTATATGCACTACATAAAATTTTACCCACCCCCGTATGATTTCCCTTCTTTGCTGATTTCTTTTAGAGTAGCATGAGAGTTAGAGTAAGATACCACACTGCCATATGGAGGAGGGCCCAAGCTATTGTTGGCATTATGTTTCTGGTATGGTTATATGTTACAGATGTTGTACTTGATGGCAACACCCATGGCATGGCTCTCAATATGATGAGAATTAAGAAGTACGTAGGAGAACAGTTCAGAAGATGCGTACCCGCAGGTACGCCGTGCAGGGACCGCATCCAGACACGCAGGTTACCCATTCAATGAGGTGCGTACCCCAGTGCACACACTTCAAGGCAGTAAAGCGCGCACACGTGGGGTTTCTTATGTTTAACCCTTGGTATTTAGCCGATGGTATTGTGTTATTATGGTTTTGGCCAGTGGTATTGATCCATGATTTGAGGAAGAGGTTGCCTATATAAAGCAAAGGAGATCATTTGGCTTGGGTATGCTTTTGGGTTGAATATCTTAAGATCTGAAATATTGGGTTATTGTTTCAAAAGATTTATCTATATGAAAGTGAAGTGGAAAGAGAATCTGTGAAGGGTGATCTCTCGAGCGCTTGATCAGATCTGGGCATCCGTCAAACTGTAGCACATTGGTGATCTGCCAATTCGGCCCTAATCTGAAGTACGCAGGTGTTTAAAGGTGCCTCTGCGTGGGTACGCAGAGAAGAAACAGGCGAATTGCGTGGGTACGCAGAGTAGAAGAAGGGTGACTGCGTGGGTACGCAGCGCAGAAACAGGCGAACTGCGTGGGTACGCAGAGCAGCAGTGGTTCAGGTGTGTACGCACAGTAAAAGTACGCGGCGTGATAGTGCATCTGGGTGCGTACTGTACGCAGCGTAGTAGAAGAAGTAGTGCATGGGCACGCGGCACAGCAGAAGGAACTCTGCGGGTATACGCAGGGAAGCAGAAGGTGAAGTGCGTAGTGACGCAGGCCAGAGAAAAGAAAATATCTATCTTAAGATATTTTATTGACTGATTTTTCTGTTGATAAGGTGTTCTGGGTTTAGTTTACTTTTATTGTGGATTTGGTTATCTAGGTGACTTACTGGTACTTGATGATCATTTGATGTTTATGGATCCAGTTTGAAAATTTATGAAAAGTGGTTCTTGAAAGAAAAGAAGTAGGGGGTTGTAGCTCCCTTCCAGGAGAGACTGGAAAACGAGAGAGAGTTGTAGCTCTCTGCAGGTTGCAGCCTGCGTACTGGTAAAGGACTGCACCAGTACAAGACCATTGTAAAAGGAGTTTCTAATTTGAAAGAAGATAGAGACATATTGCAGCAGGTGGTTTTCACCCACATTGGGTTTCCACCTTATATCTGGTGTTCTTTGATGTGACTGTCTGATTTTCTTGTTCATGCTCATTATTTATGGTATTGGTATGCAAAAATAAGTCAAAGTATAAATAAGAAAGATTTGGTAAAAGAATTAGATAATACTGATTC
>APFE031145810.1:263779-288797 GCA_000404065.3 Pinus taeda
GGTCTGCTAATTCAAGTGCACCCACTTCAAGTGAAGAAAAAATGTTAGGATTACTAGGTTGGGTAAGTAGTGCAAGGTCGCAGAAATGAAGGGCCATCACCAATTGGCTTATCAAGTGCAAGACTCATTCCATTCAGTGTATTGGCATCATAGCAGAGGTTCGAGGACATAACATTGGAAGCATGTCTAATTTCCCCCTTTTTTTCCCCCCAAACATCATTTACTAACATCCCCAAGGACCTTGAGATCTGCTCAAGTGTCCTGTTCCACTTCATTTCATGACAGAGTACCAGGTCAAACCATGAAGTTCAATCAAGGAAAAGAAGCCACATTTTTTGTGTAAAAACATTTATTCTCATTTCCCTCATCTTCCATTCCTAAGTTTTACTTCTTAAAACTTAGTCTTTGCCCCTACATTCACCTCACAAATGTCATATTAACAACAGATGTATTATCTAGCTCCCTAAGCCTCCCCCTTCCCTAATTCTATAAAGATCTATGTAAAATTCCCAAAAAGTCTATATAAATACCCTCCCCCTAGCACTATAGCTATACAGCCCTCTCTTGGGAAATATTAATCCATCAGGGGTTAATATTAACCCTCTGTAACCCTAAACTATGGGTTTTGTTAAAAAGATATGGCTAAAAATAAAAAAAATCAAAATCCCCGCCCTCATTAACCCTTCCTACCCCTTTTCCACTCTAAAGTTTGTGTTTATAATGTTTTTTAATTAAAACAGTTATAAAACCCGAAATCCTAATGTCTAAAACCCACCCCCAACGCTCGATTTATTTAAAATAATTATTAAATCGGCGGGTCCCCCTGTCCTAACGCACCATCACATCATATGTGCCGCCAGCAGTTAGATTGCCAGCCCCACTAATCTAACGAATGGCAGTCAATCTCACCAGCAACCTGCCCGAACTTTTGTGTCCGGGGGATTGGCGGTTTTACCGCCATACCCCCATCACGCGTCGGCCTCCCGCAGTGTTCGGAGCCCTCCCCCCTCATACCGCTTACCGCCCATGGGTGCTTCGGGAAAACCGCTTAGCGCCCATCCCCTCCCGCTGACGTCACACCCCCATCAGCATGACGTCACTGCCTTCGCCCCCCACCGCGCCTCCACGTCATCCATCCACCCACCTACCCTGCCACCGTGTCACCGTCACGTGGCCACCCACGTCAGCTGCCACGTCACCCTGCCATACCCGGACCCAAGGATGACATCATGCTGACGTCATCACCGAAAAGGCGCCAAAGGGCCAAAATTGCATAAAAAGTCGGGAAATGACCGTTGTTTGTCATTTTAACTCGTCGTTTCCGGAGCAGTGCACATGCAAAAGACATCGTTTACGGCCAAAACCGAGAATTTGTCCACCAAAGTTGCTACCGCCCTCAAAGTCGACCCAAATACCTGCAATTGATCTAGCTTGACACCTCTTGCACCAAAAAATCCAGGTATTTGCTGCAGGCTACCTAATTTACCCGTATTTCTCCCATTTTTCTCCTAATTTCCTGTAAAAAAACTCTGCTTAAGCTCCTCATAGATAAATTGTCCACTAAAAATACCCAAAAACCTGGTACAATCCCTGCACAACAAAGCTCTGCAAGAAACCCGTGCCCTTCTGCAAAATTCACCAAAAAAACTAATTAAAGAAGCCGAGCTACTAGCTAAAAGCCCATACAACTACACCCTCATCCCTGTTATCGGAAATTCCCTTTGAAAAACTAGCTAATTAGCTCAACACACTCTGGTTTCTTCCAACAGAGTGCCCACAGTTCATCAAACCTGTAAAGAGTTTCCTCATACTCTCAGAGCTGCTCACTTTCAAACACAATTCAGTGGGCATTCCTCAGCCTTTGCACCAATCCTAAACTCAAGTAAATATCCAATTAAAATCAAACATGGCCACTCCATCTGCTCTTGATGTTCCTCCTGTCAATCCACCCAGTAAGGAGCTTGAAGCTATGCCACTTGTAGACAATGATTTCCTCATTGCAGATTTTGTGGCAGAGAGGAACCACTTACAGACCTTCTGCTAGCTGAGGAACAATCACTTGGACAACAGTGACATGTATGGCATCTGGGAGTCTAATTTACCTACCTACTTCCTGCCATCTGTAAATGTCTTTCCTGAAATCATTCACCTCTGTGCAGAAAATTATGACCAGAAGCTCAGAGCTGTAAAGTCTCCATCTGGGAGCATCCTCTTTTACATAACACCAGACTCCATAAATCAGATGTTGAATTACAAACAAACCCAGCTGCTATACCCTTTTTCTATAAAGTATTTTCTGGATGAGGGCTCCAAGCTCTCTAGCACAGACATTGCTACAGTTGCCAAAAATTTCATGAGAGCAGACTGCCAGCCTTCTGGGCCACCTCCTTTTTCATATGAAAATTTCAATGAGGTAGGCAAGCTTCTTGTGGACATGATATCCTCTGTCCTGGGGTTCTCCACAAATGAGCATGTTGATGAAACTGTTTTGGTCTTGTTATCTGCATATAGCCTTGGGAAGCCCCCTGTTGTAAAATACAATTATGCCAAGTTTATTGCCAACAAGATACATGACCAACTGGTGAGGCTGGACATGGAAGCAATATTCAAATATTCATCATACATTTATCACCTCTTCATGTACTATCAGACAGATTACTTCGAGTGCCACATCAAGAAACTGGATTCACAGGGTGAGAGGAGATCTGTCATCTTCTGGTCTTCAGTTTTCCATCAAGTCCAAAACTCTCCCTGTTCCTACTGTGAATTTATTGACCAATTTGTCTATCCAGTCACATGACTCTTGAAGAGGTCTCCTCCTGCCAGATTGTCCAAAGATATACAGAAAATCTTATAGTTGTCCAGGAATTATAAAATAGGTGATTGGTATTTATACCAAAATCACACAGTCATCAGGATCTATGGTTGTGAGCTCTGTCCTTACAGGCTCCCAAGGTATGTGCCTATCATATTGTTTGCCTTAGAATACTATAGGTAGCTCATCAATTCTGACCTTACACACTTCCATAGTGCCAAGAACAAAGCCAATCTCAAATTCAGAGACCACCTAGGCCCCTTCATCATGAACAAGAAACATGGTTGGCAAGAGGCTGATCAAATATTGGGGCAAAATATTAAACTCAAAAGGAGCTTCTGGTGGGTCCCCTATGACCCTGAAGGCTTTATCAGTGCTAGGAGAGTCAAGTATAGGCTGCTAGCCTATAAACATTGTCCATATCCACAAATAAAACACTTTTCCAACCAAGATGAATGGGTGCCTAATACAATAGTAGAGGAATTTACTCAGGAAGAGAAAATGGAGCAGACTGTGAAAGATTTAGAGAAAACTCTTGACTTGGATTCTTGTCAGCAGGTCATATTCAAGCAACCAATCCAAGTAGGAGAAGGCACATCCACTGCTGCAGCTGCACAGACTACCCAACAAGCATCTACAACCACCACTACAGCAAAAGGAAAAAAATAATGGATGAACAGCAAGAGACAGAGGCAAGGGAGCCCAGCACCTCAAAGGATCAAATTCAAGGGCAAGCCCCTTTACAACAAACTGGCCCACCCCAAATCCCAGTTTTGCAAACACCTCTCAATGAAGAGAGAGGAAAAAATCGAGATAGAGAGGAGGTCACACCTCCAAGTGGGTCAACACAACAACCAGAGGCCTAGAGGCCAAGAATTAACCCTGAAACAGAGGAAGAAGACATCAGTGAGGAAAGGGCAGAAAGCCAAAACAGAGAAAGACAATCCAGCCAGCAGACTGCCACTAGTTCATTTCAGTTGGAACAGGCCATGCAGCAAGGCACAGAGGTATCCTCCTCAAGGTAGCAAGGCAAGCAATGAGCTGGTATCAAAGGGGGTTTCATGGAGATCAAAGCACAAAATGAATTGTTGAGAGTACAACTCTATGATCAATTCTTTAAGGCAACCCCCTCCAAAAAACAGAGATTGATGGCAACATACGACATCAAGGAGGACAAAATGATTTTTACTCATTTAAAGCCTAAAGTTCCACATCCCAAAACCTCTGCAGATTACCTAAGAACAAACCTGGAGGTCTTTTCTAAAGACATACATCCAATGGATCAGATATAGCTGCACAAGAAAACAGGGGAAATGGTGTATGCCACACTTGCAGACAAGGCCATGCTAGCCCATAAGTTGAAAGAATCACTGAAAAATACTAATACACAGTTGGATTTGGAAAGGATGTCTTCCCAGGCCAAGGACAACAGAATAAAAACATTGGAAGACATTATCATTGATCTAGGGCATGATCCAAAGGATCCAAAGGATCTTAGGGCCCTTATGAAAAAGAAGGAGGATGATATTTGTGCACTCAGAAAGCAAGCAAAATTGCCTCCAACCATTCACCCTAACACTGCAGAACTTGCACAAGAAAAACAGCTTGATGAAACCATGGATTTACTTATGAAGATGAATCAAAGGATACTAGAGATGGAGGGAGAATTGGAGAAAGCATGGCAAGGAAGACAGGGAGAATCAACCTCCTAGCCCCCTCAAACTTCTACAACTCTTGGCCCTGCCCCTCCTTCACAAGCAGTAGCAGCCCCTCCTACCATTCCATCACCAACCACAGCCACATCAGCAACAGAGGCAACAGAAGAAACAACACCAGCAGAATCTAGCATGAGTATGGAGGACTTGATGAAAGCTGTCAGGGAGCTTGAAACTCAAGTGACAAAAATAAATGAAGCCAAGGATAGACTTGCCAAGCTAGAGGCCATCTATGACAAGTCCAAGATGACAGTGGCAGAAAAGAAAAGAGAGATAAAGGCCTTGGAGGCCAAAGTAAAAACTTTGGAAAAGGAATTTCTTCTAGGCAAGACCTTAGCAGAAATCAAGAAGATAATTTGGGCCAAAATTGGCTAATCAATCCATGACCAATGGAGGTCAATCCAGGCAATACATGAGCAAGTTGAACTGATAAGCATGGCTCATGTTGAAATACAAAGAGCCAGAACAGCACTAGGAATCATGCCTGAGCAGGCCAATAAGATGATACATTTCCTCAATACCCACACTAGGGAGGAATTGGCAGCACTAGAAATAAACAGCAGAATAGACACCATCCTGACAGCCAAGAAAGTGCTGACTTTGAGGAATTTCACTCAAACACTAGAAAGAAAATGTTAGGATATGAAGGCAGAAATAGATGAATTCAGGGCAAAGATGACAGTGTTGCAGGATAAAGGACTGCCAAGCCTAGTGACTGGCACAGGACAATTGTTGTCATATGATCAGTATATCACAAGGATCAACAATTATGTGGAGAATCAAATCACAACATCCAGCAGCTCCACAGAAGAAGCAGGGCCTCCCTCTGGGCAGTCTCTGTATGATAAATTAGAAAATCTATTTTTTATTGAGCATGAGATAAATAATTTGTTTGAAGTGCCTCCAAATTTTTACAAATATACTGAAGCAGATGAAACACTGGTAAAAATAAGAAGACATCAGCTACCTCCAGCTGATTGGTGGCAGGCAATGCTGGAAATTCTACCCAGGTGATCCCACTATATTATTCCTTTTTTGTGAAAATTCAGATCTCAGTCACAATACAGGTCAGCAGACAATTCAGCACGCAGGTATCCCAGGAAGCACCTGTATAGTGAGTCACCAAAGAACTCAGACAACAGGCCCAACTAACACAGAATTAAAGGCACATCTACAGCCAAATTTCCTGAGCCAAAAGTCAAAAGTTGTCTGACAGAAAGATAGCTGCCATCTCTACATTAAATGTTGTAGTTATATCTTTCATTTACTTTTTGTAAGAGAGTTGGTGGTGGAATTTATTGCACAATAACTCACTATTGAGATATTTTGTATCCTATTTTTGTATATATATCCCCTCAAAGAACGTATTGAGGGTGGGTTGTAGTGAAACTCTTTCAAAAGAGCTGTATTGTATATCTGAGACATTTATGCTAATACAAATTGCTGGTGGAGTTCCTGGTTCCTATACTGTCTGAAGGTGGAAATGAATGGCTCTGTTGTGTTGCAGAATTCCTGTGTCATTTGCTGGAAACAATAAGTTATTTCTGAACGTGTTTCTTGTTTTCTGTGTATGCCATAATTCATATATGTTCATGATCATAGTAAATAGAGAAAAAGAATAGCTTAGGATTTGTTTGAATACACCCTATGCTCAATCTCTATTTCTAAATATGTTTTCTTTTGGATTAGCCATGGATATGAATGCTTAATTGCTCATGTCTAAACTAATTCTATCACTGTGAATATTGTTTAATAATTCTTAACTGCTCTTAAGCAATACTTTCATTTTTCCCTTATTAGCATAGTGAAAGATTCTCAATTGCCTTTCACTCACTAATTCCATAACTTCATTACATAATCTAAAAAATTGTTCCACAGATGCCTATCTGGCTTTGCAGCAATACTTTTTCTTCATAAACATACTTCAACAGCACACTTCTTTGAACTCCATTGCCCAATGGCCCAAACTGTTTTGTAATTTATACCTCAGCTCTGTTTGATTTCACCAACCAACCAAACTCAAAACAAAATCAGCACACCATAACTAGCCTAAAATCGTCCACCAACAAAGCTAAATCATAAAGAGAGAGCCCTCTCTGGTTACAGGTATGCTAGGACCTGTAACTAAAAGATTGGTTAGCGGTTACCTCGGCCGTATTCCCTTTAGGAAGCAGGGAACAACCTGAGTGATAACATCATTGGCGACTCCACTGGGGACTTAGTTCAAATTACCAATTACAAGGAAATAAACTTCCTGTTTAACCTTCTCATAGAACACCAAGGAAACAAAACTCAGAAGTTGGCTCCAAAGAAGAAATCTCGTTACACTATGTCCAACCCTGACCCTAACCCCCCAGCTGTCTTTGAAAACCCCAATTTAATCCCCAAGATCTTGAAGAAACAAGAGTAGCTAGGAGAGCTCTCAGACTCAAATACAGAGCCAATTCAGCAGAGCTATATTCCTACTCCTGTCAAAGCATCAGTTTATCCTCACCTAACCCCCACTTATCCTAGTTCCTCATCCACTTCCCAAGGCAGCTTCCCCACTCCTCTATCCCCAACACACCTTACTCGTATTATCCCTGTTGTTCCAGCTGTTCCACTCCTTCTTGTTGTCCCTTTTATCCCTGCAAATATGGCTAGATATGCTCCTTTACACCTACATGCAAATCCAGGGGCAATGCCCCAAGACTATCAAAGAAAAATCACTTACTTTGATGGTACTGGCTCTTATACAGCCCAGTAACACACCAAGAGAATGCAGGACTACTTTGAGAACTATGAAATAGATGATGAAGATGTAAGAATGAAAATTTTTGTACAAAGTTTGACAAGGGATGTAAGGAACTGGTTTAGGTCTCTAGCTGCAAATTCTATACTCAATCCTAATGCCTTATACCTAAGTTTTTTAAACAGATTGGAAAAGAAAAAGGACCCTCTACACATACTAACAGAGTATGATAATTTGAAAAGGGGTCCACAAGAAACAGTTCAAGATTACTGTGTTAGTTTCAACAATGTATACAACGCCATTCCTCAGAACCTAAGACCTCCACCTGATCTGGCCCTGATCAAATTCCCTGATGGATTTGATTCAGATATGGCATATCAATTAAGAGAAAGATCACCTCCAAGTCTTGCAGGCATGCATAATATAGCTGTAAGTGTGGAGGCAAACCTGATTGCCAAGAGAACAAGAGCCAAAAATGAGAGAAGAACAACATTTAAAGAGGAACCCTCAACCTTTGACCAAAAGCTAGATGTAATCATGAAAGGTATGGAGAGGTTGGGGGATAGAGTTGAGACCATGGAGAGAAAGTCCTCTTGGGAAGGGCAAACAAGCAACACTACTAGGAATCTCAATTTTAGAAAAAACCAAAACCCAAATGCTGGGAGAACTAGTCCTGATCAGAATATCAGACCCCCATTTCAAGAAAACTACGCAGATGCCTCAACCACTAGTGAACAAATAGACAATCCCCACATCAATCTAATGGGTTTGGACAATGAACAACAAGTATTCTTAACACAAGATGATCAACAAGCCCAAGAATACAAACAATTCCAAGCAAAATCTGGTGAGTCATTTGATTTCAGAGAAGGGTATGACACAACAGTATATGAAGTACACAAACAATACAAGTTAAGAAGTAGAACCATAGATGTACCTGAGAATACCAAACAAACAAACACCAAACTGCTCAAATTATCTAGTGATAAAACTGTCTTAACAGAGTCCTCAGATAAAAAACTCCAAAGGGAGGTCACAGTGGAAGATGTATCTGATATACAGCCTCCAGTAAAACCTACATCTACACCATTTCTTCCAACAGAAATCTTGGGCAGACCTCTAGAAAACAGACCCAATTCAAGCTTACCCCAAAACAGTGTACCTGACCAGGACAAGGTCGCCCAAAATTCAGCAGAGAAGGAAAAACTTGCTGCTCACAATATGAAAGTTCAGATGGAAAAGCCTTTCAATCTTGAAACAGAAATTGGCAAACTGAAAATAGCAATTCCTCTTTCTGAACTAGCTAAACATGAGGTCTTCAAACAACAAATTAACAGATCATTGCAAGTACCAGAAAATAGGGATGCAGTTAATATTCTGGATGATCAACCAGAGCTAATTTTTGGCTCAGAAGTCAATGGCAAATCAGTGGATGGAGGTACCCCTCCATTTTATGTGAGCCTAAAAATCCATGACAAGGTGCTACACAATGCCATGTTTGATTCAGGGGCCTCTCATAACCTAATGCCCAAATCAGTAATGGAAAAACTTGATCTAGACATCACCAAGCCCTATAAAGATTTTTTTTCATTTGATTCCAGCCAGGTGAGATGTTTAGGCCTGATCAAAGACCTTTGTGTATCCCTAGTCCAATATCTAGCGAAAACAATTTTAATGGATGTGGTAGTAGCTGACATTCCACCTAAATATGGTATGCTCTTATCAAGATCATGGGGTGCCAAACTTCAAGGATCTCTGCAACTAGACATGTCATATGCCACAATTTTAGTCTTTGGCCAGCCAAAGAGACTGTACCGAGAAACACTGATGAAATATGTGGTCAGCAGTCAGGAGAAGCCCCAAAACTTCCCAATCTACTCCATTCATTCAGACATGGACTCATTCATACTGTACAATGCTGATATGTGTCCCAAAACGGAGGTCAAGCTCCTAAGAACAACAGAAACCAGGCACATGAATGAACAGTCCACAGCTTCAGATCAAAAGATCACTGATGTGATCAAACCAACACAGTCTGCTGATATATCACAAGAATCACCAAAACTAGACCAGCCCACTGAAAAAATCTGTAAATCCATTGAAAGAAACATTGATCAAGAGATCTTGTGGTGTTTAGAATTTGATGGGTCAGTAAACAAGCTAGGAGCAGGAGCAGGGGTTGGATACACAATACTCAAAATGACCATGCTCTAGGTCATGCATATAGGCTTAACTTCATATGTACAAACAACATGGCCGAGTATGAAGCCCTTTTTCTAGGTCTCAAACTGATTAAGAGTCTTGGAGTGAACAAAGTTTCCATATTGGGTGATTCAGACCTAATTATACAACAGATAAAGGGAACTTTTGTCACAAATGATCCCAGGCTAAGGTCTTATAGGATAGCAGTAACAGACTTGCTCAACAGCTTCTTGGAATATCAGCTCACCAAAATACCTAGAAGCCACAACTTGCATGCTCATAGTTTGGCAACTTTTGCAAGCACCTGTAAACTTCCTTTTGGGCCTAACCACCAGCTCACTGCTGAGATCAAACACAGGCCTTCTGTCCCAGAAAATGTAAATAACTGGCAAGTATTTGAGAATGATACTCATATAAATAATTTTTTGACCATGAAGGAGGAATTCTCAAACTTAAACATAGACACAAGCATTAGGGATTATCAACACCAAATTGATGAACTGAACACAAGTATATCAGCTGAAACAGCAGATCTGATATTACATCCTATAACCTTTGACTCTGCCAATTTACAGAAGCTAAAACTAGCAGATCTTGATGAAATTATTGAACAAGAAACTGAAGTAATTCAACTAAAGGATAATTTATTGCCCACAGGTCTTACTCCTTTAGAAGACATTTTTGATTCAAATGATCTCCCTAAGAAACCAAAGATGCAACCCATCAATGCAGAAATTGAGGAGTATAATATTGGGACCACTGAAAATCCCAAAATGGTCAAGCTTTCTAGAACCTTACCTCCTGATAAGAAATCATAATATATTAAACTGTTCAAAGAGTTTCAAGATGTGTTTGCCTGGAGTTATGAGGACCTTAAATCCTATGATACTACAGTTATCCAGCACACAATACCCCTGAAAGAAAACCAGAAACCATTTAAACAGAAATTGAGAAGAGTGAATCCAGTCCTTCTTCCCCTAATTGAAAAAGAAGTAAAACGAATGTATGAAGCTGGGATCATAGCACCTATAAGATTTTCTGAATTGATTTCTAACCTTGTACCTACAAGAAAGAAAACTGGGGAGATAAGACTTTGTGTTGATCTGAGAAATTTAAACAAAGTCTCTCTCAAAGACCACTACCCCTTGCCAAAAATGGATCACATCCTACAAAGGGTAGTAGGAGCTTCAAGGATCTCACTACTGGATGGCTTCTCAGGATTCAATCAAATTTTAGTTGACCCAGATGATCAAGATAAAACAGCTTTCGCCACACCTTGGGGAACTTTCAAATATGTAAAAATTCCTTTTGGACTCAAGAATGTTGGAGCCACATTTTAGAGGGCAATGGACATAGCCTTTGCTAAAGAAATCCATGATTTCTTAGTCATATACCTTGATGATCTAACAACCTTCTCAAAATCAGACCAAGAACATTTAAAACACCTCAGACAAGTGTTCTTAATCTGCAGAAAGTATGGCATTTCTTTGAACCCAAAGAAATCACTATTTGGCCTGGAAGAAGGCAAACTCCTAGGTCATATAATTTCAAAAGATGGCATAAGAATTGACCCTGATAGGATTCAAGCAATACTTCAGGTCCCCCATCCAAGAAACATGAAAGAATTACAAGCCTTTTTAGGAAAGATTAATTTCCTAAGAAGATTTATTCCTAACTTGGCTGAGCTGATAAGATTGTTGAATAATATGCTCAAGAAAGATGCCAAAGTCAAATGGATAGTTGAAGCCAAACAGGCTTTTGAAGAAATCAAGATAGCTTTAACAAAAACACCTGTCCTTACAAGCCCTAGATTTGATAGAGATTTTATAATCTTCTCCTTTGCCTCTGAACATACAATTGTTGTTATCTTACTGCAAAAGGATGACTTGGGATGTGAAAAACCTATTGCCTTTTTCAGCAGAGCCCTTAGAGATGCCCCACTCAAGTACCAGATCATGGAAAAGCAAGCATTTGCACTTGTCAAAGCCATAAAGGATTTCAGAGTTTATATCCTGTACTCTCACATAGTTGCATATGTGCCCAATGCAGTGGTCAAAGACATTTTAACTCAAGAGGGAATTGAGGGCAAGAGGGGCAAATGGATAGCCAACATTCTGGAATATGATATAGAGATCAAACCAACAAAACTTATAAAAGGACAAGGGCTAGCTAAACTAATGACTGAAACTAATTTCCAAGCCCTTGACATCAATGAATTGGATAACGAACAGGAGATGGCGACTCCACAGATCAATCAAGCGTTTTTACAATCACCTTGGTATGCTGACATATGTTTTGTATTATTAAACCTGCAAGCTCCTCCAGGGTTATCCAGAACCAAAAAGAGATTTCAAAAAATGAAGGCTTTAAAATTTTGTATAATAGATAATGTTTTATTTTGGAAAAATCATGAAGGTGTCCTGCTTAACTGCCTAACTTTAGATGAATTTGATAAAGTCCTTAGAGAATTTCATGCAGGAGATTTTGGAGGACACTTATATTGGAAATCCACAGCTGATAAAATCCTGAGGGCTGGATTTTATTGGCCCTCCCTGTTTGCTGATTCAAAAAAGTTTGTGATGACATGTCATAAATGTCAGATCTTTGAAGGGAAGAAAAATTTGCTACCCTTACCCCTCAAGCCCATTTCAACTGAAAAACCATTTCAACAATGGGGCTTAGACTTCATTGGGGAAATTCCACCCTTCATCCTCAGCAGCATAGATGGATCCTGAACTACTGATTACTTCACCAAATGGATAGAGGCCATACCTTGCAGACAAGCAAATGACTCAATTATCATACAATTCCTAGAAACCAATATCTTGTCTAGATTTGGCTGCCCAGAGAAAATCATAACAGACAATGCAGCTACCTTTAAATCCAAAAGAATGATCAGCTTCTGTCACAAATATCATATCACCCTAGGTAATTCAACAGCCTATTACCCTCAAGGCAATGGCCTAGCTGAGTCCTCCAATAAAAGCCTCATCAATATCATCAAAAAGGTCTTGGAGGAGAACAAAAAGAATTGGCATAAGAAGTTGGTAAATGCACTATGGGCAGATAGGTTGACCACCAAAATATCTATTGGTACTAGCCCATATGAATTGGTGTATGGCCTGGAAGCTGTGTTCCCATCATCTCTTGGGGTCCCTGTGATCAAATTGTTGCAGGAAATACAAGCTGAACCCAATGATATCCAGAGGAGGATCAATCAAAAAATTCACTTACAACAAACCAAGGAAGAAGTGTATCAGAGAACCCAGGTTCTACAAGAGAAGCTGAAAAGGGTGTTTGACAAAAGAACAAAAGCTGAAGACTTTTTCATAGGAAACAAAGTATTGAAATGGGACTCTAGGAGGGAAGACAAAGGAAAACATGGCAAATTTGACTTTCTGTGGAAAGGACCATTTGTAATTCAAGTTGTGCAAGGCAATAACACCTTTTTTCTAAAGAGTCTGGATGAGTCAAATAATGATGAAGGCCCAGTGAATGGGAGAATGCTCAAGCACTATTATGATCCATGAGCATAGCATAGTCACATATTGTACATAAATATCTATATTTTCAGCATTTTTCTTTTTTACAGAAGATAGATAAAAGAACAACTACAATAGATTTTGAAGAATGATCAGCAAAACTATATCAAAGATGACATAGATGCTTGAAAAGCTCCACAAAAAAATTTGAGAAAGGTCTACAGAACAGAGAACCAATGATAAGCAGTGACACAGGTCAGCAAGACACAAAGTGGTAATTCTTGTACAAATGAGGTCATAAGACACCGCATACCAGCTCACTAGATTCAGATCAAAGGTGTCAATACTGAAGAGGATTCACTGCAGTAAAGAAAGGAAAATAAGGCCATCTGACCTGTTGTTCTTGGTTTTCCCCAGGAAAAGCCATCCCCAAGTGGAGCCACTGTTAGGTTCCTATACCAATAGGTTTCATCTTTCATGATTGACAGTGGAAGGGCTAAATATGTTCATCATTGCAGGCTGCAAAGGTTCCATATTTTTGTGTACATACTAGGAAAATTAAAAAATGAAAAGAGGGTATGCCTTAAAAGAATAATCAAAAGGCAAGAAAATAAAATGGTCAAAAGAAAAGTGAAAATGAACCCCAAACTAAAGACCAGGAAAGTGGCCAGTCAAAATGCCACTACTATCTTATGGCAGTGTCACACTCTACAAACACTTCTACTAATCACACTTGATGGATGGCCCAATAGTCTAATATGGACCATGCCATGTTTAAATTGCTTGTTGCAGAATAGAGAATGTTTCTTGTCCAAACAGCTCAAGCTTGGCAGATGACTAGCTAGGTAGAGAAATGAAGGAACCCAACTGCTTAATCTGGGTCCTTTGAAGAAATAAGGGTAGATTTAGATAGAAGGGCAGTCAAAAGAAAAAGAGAACAATCAGGGTCTGCTAATTCAAGTGCACCCACTTCAAGTGAAGAAAAAATGTTAGGATTACTAGGTTGGGTAAGTAGTGCAAGGTCGCAGAAATGAAGGGCCATCACCAATTGGCTTATCAAGTGCAAGACTCATTCCATTCAGTGTATTAGCATCATAGCAGAGGTTTGAGGACATAACATTGGAAGCATGTCTAATTTCCCCCTTTTTTCCCCCCAAACATCATTTACTAACATCCCCAAGGACCTTGAGATCTGCTCAAGTGTCCTGTTCCACTTCATTTCATGACAGAGTACCAGGTCAAACCATGAAGTTCAATCAAGGAAAAGAAGCCACATTTTTTGTGTAAAAACCTTTATTCTCATTTCCCTCATCTTCCATTCCTAAGTTTTACTTCTTAAAACTTAGTCTTTGCCCCTACATTCACCTCACAAATGTCATATTAACAACAGATGTATTATCTAGCTCCCTAAGCATCCCCCTTCCCTAATTCTATAAAGATCTATGTAAAATTCCCAAAAAGTCTATATAAATACCCTCCCCCTAGCACTATAGCTATACAACCCTCTCTTGGGAAATATTAATCCATCAGGGGTTAATATTAACCCTCTATAACCCTAAACTATGGGTTTTGTTAAAACGTTATGGCTAAAAATAAAAAAAATCAAAATCCCCGCCCTCATTAACCCTTCCTACCCCTTTTCCGCTCTAAAGTTTGTGTTTATAATGTTTTTTAATTAAAACAGTTATAAAACCCGAAATCCTAATGTCTAAAACCCACCCCCCGCGCTCGATTTATTTAAAATAATTATTAAATCGGTGGGTCCCCCTATCCTAACGCGCCATCACATCATATGTGCCGCCAGCCGTTAGATTGCCGGCCCCACTGATCTAACGACTAGCGGTCAATCTCACCAGCAACCTACCCGACCTTTTGCGTCCAGGGGATTGGCAGTTTTACCACCGTACCCCCGCCACACGTCGGCCTCCCGCAGTGTTCGGAGCCCTCCCCCCTCATACCGCTTACCGCCCATGGGTGCTCCACGGAAACTGCTTACCGCCCATCCCCTCCCGTTGACATCACACCCCCGTCAGCATGACATCACCGCCTTCACCCGCCAACGCGCCTCCACGTCATCCATCCACCCGCCTGCTCTGCCACCGTGTCACCGCCACCTGGCCACCCACGTCAGCTGCCACGTCACCCTGCCGTACCCGGACCCACCGATGACGTCATCACCAAAAAGGCACCAAAGGGCCAAAATTGCATAAAAAGTCGGGAAATGACTGTTGTTTGTCATTTTAACTCGTCGTTTTCCGAGAAGTGCGCATGCAAAAGACGTCGTTTACGGCCAAAACCGAGAATTTGTCCACCAAAGTTGTTGTCACCCTCAAAGTCGACCCAAATACCTGCAATTGATCCAGCTTGATGCCTCCTGCACCGAAAATCCAGGTATTTGCCGCAGGCGACCTACTTTACCCGTATTTCTCCCATTTTTCTCCTAATTTTCTGTAAAAAACTCTGCATAAGCTCCTCACAGATAAATTGTCCACTAAAACTACCCAAAAACCTGGTAAAATCCCTGCACGACAAATCTCTGCAAGAAACCCGTGCCCTTCTGCAAAATTCACCGAAAAAATAATTAAAGAAGCCGAGCTACCGGCTAAAAGCCATACAACTGCACCCTCATCCCTATTATTGGAAATTCCCTTTGAAAAACCAGCTAATTAGCTCAACACACTCTGGTTTCTTCCAACAGAGTGCCCACTGTTCATCAAACTTGTAAATACTTTCCTCATACTTTCAGAGCTGCTCACTTTCAAACACTATTCAGTGGGCATTCCTCAGCCTTTGCACCAATCCTAAACTCAAGTAAATATCCGGTTAAAATCAAACATGGCCACTCCATCTGCTCTTGATGTTGCTCCTGTCAATCCACCCAGTAAGGAGCTTGAAGCTATGCCACTTGTAGACAGTGATTTCCTCATTGCAGATTTTGTGGCAGAGAGGAACCACTTACAGACCTTCTGCCAACTGAGGAATAGTCACTTGGACAACAGTGACATGTATGGCATCTGGGTGTCTAATCTGCCTACCTACTTCCTGCCATCTATAAATGTCTTTCCTGAAATCATTCACCTGTGTGCAGAAAATTATGACCAGAAGCTCAGAGTTGTAAAGTCTCCATCTGGGAGCATCCTCTTTTACATAACACCAGACTCCATAAATCAGATGCTGAATTAAAAACAAACCCAACTGCTATACCCTTTTTCTATAAAGTATTTGCTGGATGAGGGCTCCAAGCTCTCTAGCACAAACATTGCTGCAGTTGCCAAAACTTTCATGAGAGCAGACTGCCAGCCTTCTGGGCCACCTCCTTTTTCATATGCAAATTTCAATAAGGTAGGAAAGCTTCTTATGGACATGATATCCTTTGTCCTGGGGTTCTCCACAAATGAGCATGTTGATGAAACTTTTTTGTTCTTGTTATCTGCATATAGCCTTGGGAAGCCCCCTACTGTAAAATACAATTATGCCAAGTTTATTGCCAACAAGATACATGACCAACTGGTGAGGCTGGACAGGGAAGAAATATTCAAATATTCATCATACATTTATCACCTCTTCATGTACTATCAGACAGATTGCTTCTAGTTCCACATGAAGAAACTGGATTCACAGGGTGAGAGGAGATCTGTCATCTTCTGGTCTTCAGTTTTCCATCAAGTCCAGAACTCTCCCTATTCCTACTGTGAATTTATTGACCAATTTGTCTATCCAGTCACATGCCTCTTGAAGAGGTCTCCTCCTGCCAGATTGTCCAAAGATATGCAGAAAATATTACAGCTGTCTAGGAATTATAAAATAGGTGATTGGTATTTATACCAAAATCACACAATCATCAGGATCTATGGCTGTGAGCTCTGGCCTTACAGGCTCCCAAGGTATGTGCCTATGAGATTGTTTGCCTTGGAATACTATAGGCAGCTCATCAATTCTGACCTTACACACTTCCATAGTGCCAAGAACAAAGCCAATCTCAAATTCAGAGACCACCTAGGCCCCTTCATCATGAACAAGAAACATGGTTGGCAAGAGGCTGATCAAATATTGGAGCAAAAGCTTAAACTCAAAAGGAGCTTCTGGTGGGTCCTTTATGACCTTGAAGGCTTTATCAGTGCTAGGAGATTCAAGTATAGGCTGCTAGCCTATAAACATTGTCCATATCCACAAATAGAACACTTTGCCAACCAAGATGAATGGGTGCTTGATACAATACTAGAGGAATTTACTTAGGAAGAGAAAATGGAGCAGACTGTGAAAGATTTAGAGAAAACTCTTGACTTGGATTCTTGTCAGCAGGTCATATTCAAGCAACCAGTCCAAGTAGGAGAAGGAACGTCCACTACTGCAGCTGCACAGACTACCCAGCAAGCATCTACAACCACCACTACAGCAAAAGGAAAAGAGATAATGGATGAACAGCAAGAGACAGAGGCAAGGCAGCCCAGCACTTCAAAGGATCAAAATCAAGGGCAAGCCCCTTTACAGCGAACTGAACCACCCCAAATCCCAGTTTTGCAAACACCTCTCAATGAAGAGAGGCAAAAAACATGATAGAGAGGAGGTCACACCTCCAAGTGGGTCAACACAGCAACCAGAGGCCAAGAGGCCAAGAATTGACCCTGAAACCGAGGAAGAAGACATCAGTGAAGAAAGAGCAGAAAGCCAAAACAAAGAAAGACAATCCAGCCAACAGACTGCCACTAGCTCATTTCAGCAGGAACAGACCATACAACAAGGCATAGAGGTATCCTCCTCAAGGCAACAAGGCAAGCAACCAGCTGGTATCAAAGGGAGTTTCATGGAGATCAAGGCACAAAATGAATTGTTGAGAGTACAACTCTATGATCAATTCTTGAAGGCAACTCCCTCCAAAAAACAAACATTGATGGCTGCTTATGATATCAAGGATGACAAAATGATTTTTACTCATTTAAAGCCTAAAGTTCCACATCCCAAAACCTCTATAGATTACCTAAGAACAAAATTGGAGGTCTTTTCTAAAGACATACTTCCAATGGATCAAATAGAGCTGCACAAGCAAACAGGGGAAATGGTCTATGCTACGCTTGCAGACAAGGCCATGCTAGCCCATTAGTTGAAAGAATCACTGAAAAATACTAATACACAGTTGGATTTGGAAACAATGTCTTCCCAGGCTAAGGACAACAGAATAAAAACGTTGGAATACATAATCATTGATCCAGGACATGATCCAAAAGATCCAAAGGGTGTTAGGGCCCTTATGAAAAAGAAGGAGGATGATATTGCTGCACTCAGGAAACAGGAAAAGTTGCCTGCAACTATTCACCCTGACACTGCAGAACTTGCCCAGGAAAAATAGCTTGATGACACCATGGATTTACTTATGAAGATGAATCAAAGAATACTAGAGATGGAAGGAGAATTAGAGAAAGCATGGCAAGGTAGACAGGGAGAATCAACCTCTCAGCCACCTCAAACTTCTACAACTCTTGGCTCTGCCCCTCTTTCACAAGCAGCAGCAGCCCCTCCTGCCATTCCAGCACCAACCACAGCCACATCAGCAATAGAGGCAACAACAGCAGTAGAATCTAGCATGAGTTTGGAGGACTTGATGAAAGCTGTCAAGGAACTTGAGGTTCAAGTGACAGAAATAAATGAAGCCAAGGATAGACTGGCCAAGCTAGAGGCTAGCTATGACAAGTCCAAGATGACTGTAGCAGAGAAGCAAAGAGAAATAAAGGCCTTGGAGGCCAAAGTGAAAGCTTTGGAAAAGGAATTGCTTCTAGGAAAAACTCTAGCAGAAATCAAGAAGATAATCTGGGCCAAAATTGGCCAATCAATCCATGACCAATGGAGGTCAATCCAGGCAATACATGAGCAAATTGAACTGATAAGCATAGCTCATGTTGATATACAAAGGGCCAGTACAGCACTAGGAATCATGCCTGAGCAGGCCAATAAGATGATACATTTCCTCAATACCCACACTAGGGAGGAATTGGCAGCACTAGAAATAAACAGCATAACGGACACCATCCTGACAGCCAAGAAAGTGCTGACTTTGAGGAATTTCACTCAAACACTAGAAAGAAAATGTCAGGATATGAAGGCAGAAATAGATGAATTCAGGGAAAAGATGACAGTGTTGCAAGATAAAGGACTTCCAAGCCTAGTGACTGGCATAGGAAAACTGCTGTCATATGATCAGTATCTCACAAGGATCAACAATTATGTGGAGAATCAAATCACAGCATCCAGCAGCTCCACAGAAGAAGCAGGGCCTCCCTCTGGGTAGTCACTGTATGATAAATTAGAAAATCTATTTTTTATTGAATATGAGATAAATCATTTCTTTGAAGTGCCTCCAAATTTTTACAGATATACTGAAGCAGATGAAACACTGGTAAAAATAAGAAGACATCAGCTACCTCCAGCTGATTAGTGGTAGGCAATGCTAGAAATTCTGCCCAGGTGATCCCACTATATTATTCCTTTTTTGTGAAAATTCAGATCTCAGTCATAGTACAGGTCAGCAGACAATTCAGCACGCAGGTATCCTAGGAAGCACCCGTACAGTGACTCACCAAATCACTCAGACAGCAGGCCCAACTAACGCAGAATTAAAGGCACAACTACAGCCAACTTTCCTAAGCCAAAAGTCAAAAGTTGTCTAACAGAAAGATAGCTGCCATCTCTACATTAAATGATGTAGTTATATCTTTCATTTACTTTTTGTAAGAGAGTTGGTAGTGCAATTTATTGCACAATAACTCACTATTGAGATATTTTGTATCCTATTTTTGTATATATATCCCCTCAAAGAACGTATTGAGGGTGGGTTGCAGTGAAACTCTTTCAGAAGAGCTGTATTGTATATCTGAGACATTTATGCTAATACAAATTGCTGGTGGATTTCCTGGTTCCTATACTGTCTGAAGGTGGAAATGAATGGCTCTGTTGTGTTGCAGAATTCCTGTGTCATTTGCTGGAACAATAAGTTATTCTGAATTGTGTTCTTGTTTTTCTGTGTATGCCATAATTCATATATGTTCATGATCATAGTAAATAGAGAAAAAGAATAGCTTAGGATTTGTTTGAATACACCCTATGCTCAATCTCTATTTCTAAATATGTTTTCTTCTGGATTAGCCATGGATATGAATGCTTAATTGCTCACGTCTAAACTAATTCTATCACTGTGAATATTTTTTAAGAATTATTAACTACTCTTAAGCAATACTTTCATTTTTCCCTTGTTAGCATAGTGAAAGATTCTCAATTGCCTTTCACTCACTAATTCCATAACTTCACTACATAATCTAAAAAATTGTTCCACAGATGCCTATCTGGCTTTGCAGCAATACTTTGTCTTCATAAACATACTTCAGCAGCACACTTCTTTGAACTCCATTGCCCAATGGCCCAAACTGTTTTGTAATTTATACCTCAGCTCTGTTTGATTTCACCAACCAACCAAACTCAAAACAAAATCAGCACATCATAACTAGCCTAAAATCATCCACCAACAAAGCTAAATCATAAAGAGAGAGCCCTCTCTGGTTACAGGTAGGCTAGGACCTGTAACTAAAAGATTGGTTAGTGGTTACCTCAGTCATATTCCATTTAGGAAGCAGGGAACAACCTGAGTGATAACAGATTTGAATGTTAGCTAAAAGTGCGGAAATCAAGGAAAACTACTTAAGAAGAATACTTTACAACAGTTGATTCAACATAATAAAGATGCATAACAGAAGTGAAAATAGTAAAAACACAGCGATACCAGATAGCAAAATTAATGACAGAGTTCATCCCTGATGGACTAAATCTTCGAGTCCACTTTCAAGATGGTCGATGTTTTTATTAGGAATGAAAAGAAGGAATTGATTACACAGAGATTTGATCAGTCTAAATGTGCATGCAGGCACTTCTGATCATAATCATCATATAGCCCTCTAAACTAGCTTTCCAACACCTCTTACGGTTTCCACTCTGGATGCTCCCGTAACACTGAAACCAAAACTACCTATGACCTCCATAATCTGCAAGCAAAAGTCATAAAATCACCCCCTCTGATCAATGAAGGCAAATCTACCTTTTAAAGGCCTGCAGGTACATGACAACCACCTTGGCTAGTTTGTATATGCATTTGGTTGTATCAGATTAGGTTCACAAACTTGGTCTTGTGGTTTCCTGACACTAAGGCCAGGGTTTCATGGTGGTGGAATTAGTTCCAACAATAAACTGTTTTAAAAACCCACTTTTAGACTTTGTATTAGCCCGAATCTATTGGTGGTTAGTTAACCAGGTGGAGACACTAATAGCACATGTGTGCAGGCAGTTGACCCTGACAGTTTGGGCTCTGACAGTTCCGCTGACCGTTTGTCGAATGGTTACAGTTGGCAATTAATCCGGCCCGTTCATATGTCACGGTTCCTGTTGCAGTTTTGATTAACCTCCATTGCAAACTCTAACCATGATGGTTAACCTTTGACTGTTTGACTTCCATTCACATCTTCACAGTTATGATTTCTCCGTGCAGTTACGTCCAAACGCTAACCTTCACCTAACTTCCTCTGCCTACTCACATGGCACAGTCCCAACATGGTTTTCGTAGCAGTTAGGCGTGCAGTCTACTTCGACGTCTTATAACCTGACTGTTCATTAACCTTCGATGGTTATCACTACTCTGATCACATGTCTTCTCTGTCGCGGTCTCCATACCCGCGTGGTTTAGGGATTGTTGTCAACAATTTTGCATTGTTTTTTATGTTGTGTAATGTTTTTAAAAGGCCGAGGGTTGTAAACTTAGGTTTAACACTTAGTTTTTTAGTGCAAACTGATAGGTTTAGGGTTTTATGTCATAGAACTTAGGCTTTAGCTTAGGTTTTATGTATGGATTAGGGTTTTATAACCATTTGAATGTGATGGTTAGATTAGGTCTTAGGCATAGGTTTAGAGCTTGGGTATATATCTTTAGTGTATGGTTTTATGTGCAACATAGGTTTTAGGGTTTTAGACTTAGATGTAGATTAGGGTTTGATACTTAGATTTTCATCAAAACCCATTTATAATATTTCGTCACTAAGAAACATTAGTGACATTTGTCGCATGATGGCATACCAATGCATATCATCAAAACAATCCTCAGTTGCGACCACAACCGAACCATATCAATCCTTTGCCATCAACGACACCCATGTCAACATCAAAACCCGTAAAGATGAATGACAAGACACATGTCATCAACCAATCGTGGCAGAACTGTCGATGAACACAAGTCGACAACCAAGTGCCAAACCATCTCAACTAAATGCCCTGAAAACCATAAATATTACCTGAAAAACCTGATCCATAACCAACACTGTCGATTTTTGAAGCTGAATTAAATTGATGACGACATTGAACATTGATGACGACACTTAAACACCTGTGAAATGAATCAATGGAATCCTCTTGGATCATTCTCGTTGAATACTTCGACACTCAAACCTAGTGAATTACAGGAGAGTAGCTCTCCTTCCCCCAATATGTACCAAAAACCATAAGAGCCACATGTTATGGCTCCACTCAGCCCACTAGAGACTTTGCCCACACACCCACTTTCTACACCCACTAAAGAACTAGAATCCCACACCTTCCAAATTCAAAATAAACCAAAAACTTTGGGTGGTTATTGTTACCTCAATCTACGCTACACCGAATCATAAAAGCTTGGGGAACCCTTTCAGGGACAGGCATAGGACTAGACAGCCTCGGTTGAACTTAGAGATAAAACACTTCCAATACCTCCAAAACCAAAAGGCTAGACTCCTCTCCCTTCATTGTTGTGCATAAAACCACTTAGATGCATGAATCTCAACCACCACCTCAACAAGAATGTCATTCAAGTTACCTATTCATCACCTTAGAACATCTCTTACCACACTCAACGAGGTGCTGGACTATTTCACACGCTTGAAATTTTTCACCTCTGATCACTTAATGATGTGAGGGGATTGAGGGTTCGGCCCCCCTTCCACTTGCCACATGACTAATGACATGGGCCACAAGAAGCCACACATTCCTGGGATATCACCCCCATCGGGGATAACGTTTTTAATTTTTTTAATTTTTTTTTTTTTTGTAATCTTGGTTGGACTTTATCTTCATCATATCCAATATATCACCCCGATTAGGGCAGGGAATTGAATCAATGACTTTACATCAAGGAGTGTCTTAAGAGAGCACTCGATCGTCATATATCCAAAGACCCTGTGTTTCCATGAGAATTTTTAACAAACAAAGGCATCTTCAATAACCAAACAATATAAACACATTACTTTTTTTTAGGTGTGTATTTGGATTGCATGCATTTAAGAAATACTTTGAAGGATAACAAGCATCATTTATTTGAGTAACATGAACTTGGTTATCTTTGATTCCATGTGAAATAGGATGGTCTAAGTATCAATTTGGTGAACATTTCAATCATTAAAAATAACCAAATTTCAAGAATATTCATGACCTGCATCATTTCAAGGAAACATGTTTTCTTTTCTTAGGAAAAAGTGACAAAATTCCCCCCTCTTTCTCAAATAATCTAGATGAAGAGTGGCTCAATTTCCATCCATAGTCATGGTTGGAAACCCCAAGGGATTTGATTGGATTTGAACCTATGACCTATGGCCTCCTCATTGGCTACACGCCTTAGGTAGATGGTTCAATTGATTGAGATCACTTTTGGAGATACGATAAATATAAACTATCTCAATACACTTATCAAGTAGTTTCTTATATTGTGCATTCTCTTAATTCAATTAGGAGGAAGTGTTTAAGAGATCAAGCATTAAGTTGTAATTATTCTTATTATCATACCAACTAATATTCAAGAATACTTCAACATTGAGGATGATAAATATGGATATGCAATGGGAACAATTTTAATGTAACATTAAAGCCCTTTTATGTACCACCATGTGATATTTTATGCATCAGTTTACATTACAAAATGCATGATCAAGAGATGTACATTCTAGTACTAGAAGTAAAGTGGAAATAATATTTTCTTAGGAGCAAGATTTGTTTTTACAATAAAAATTGATCTATAATAAATCGTATATGTTAAACTAGAACAATTCATCAAAAAAGATCTTGCAATATTATGAAATATTTTATGATGCAATTTATTTCCTTAGATCTCAAATTTCTTATTATTAGTTTAATGCTCAAATTTATGGAAAATAATAAAAATTTGAAAATCTACTATAGAATCTTCTACCTCCTCTATTTTTCTCTAATATCCCACTCATACATGCTTTATTAAACTATGGAACAAGAAAAATGCTAAAATAATGGAACCCCTTATCATCCCAACAACCAAATATTTAACATAACTTGATATCCAACTAGGCTAAGGGTTAGGATTTTTGCATACTTGGACCTCCAATTAGTGTTAGGAGTTTGGACCCTCTGTAATGTTCTTGAAAGTCCACACATGATTAGACCTCCATGTGTGACTATGGGGTGGACATGACATCCACTTTGTATCATGGTGGATAATAGAATACATCAATTTGTAGTAGGCATAACTTTTGTCACTACAAACTCCAATTGAGGCAATTATGAAAATATTGGAAATTTTTTAGTGTGTAGAATAATATTAAGGGTTTGTGAGTTGTTCTTGAAAATTTTTGACGCAAACATATTGTTTGGTGCCTCAAAGTAGCTCTAGAAGGCCCCAAATCCCAAATCTCCAAATTGAGACCTGTTACACTGAAATTTGTCACCATGACTATCTGCAGTTAATATGGCTCCATCAATAGTCATATTATCCTCCTTGTCAAGCCTCATACCTCTGCTCTTCATGTCAAACTTCAAAAAGAGAGAAAGTCACTTAAAAACATGTTTATCTCTGGGTACGCAGGTTCTCTCTACCTTGCCTACGTGTACGAACTCCAAACACACTGTGCCTGCGTACTTCTACGCTCTGTAAGCCAAAGGATGGGTACGTACCCCTGTAAAGGTCAAAAGGCGCGAGTTTCATCTTTAAAAAGTTACTTGTGGTCACTTCTAGAGCCTTCTAGAAGAGTGTTTGACGTGTATTGAG